>JAJLQT010000072.1:0-125944 GCA_024516245.1 Peziza echinospora | reverse complement strand
TAACCCTAACCTAAACCCGAACCCAACCCTAACCCTAACCCTAACCCTAACCTAACCCTAACCCTAACCTACCCTAACCCTAACCCTAACCCTAACCCTAACCCTAACCCTAACCCTAACCCTAACCCTAACCCTAACCCTAACCCTAACCTAACCCTAACCCTAACCCTACCCTAACCCTACCTAACCCTAACCCTAACCCTACCCCTAACCCTAACCCTAACCCTAACCCTAACCTCTAACCCTAACCCTAACCCTAACCTAACCCTGAACCCTAACCCTAACGGATTATTATCTGAAATCGAATCGAGATGCTCCTAAGGGCGTGTCTTGAACAATCATATGATTGCAAAGTAGTAAAGAAACCTGTACATGTGGTTAAGCTTAAGTACATTGGAATGGAGAAGTTGCTCCTTTCATTCCGTTGTTTCTAGTGAACTCCCAGGTACATTCGTACGCATCCAATGTTGCAAGTTTGGGGGATATGCACCGATGGCCAAAAGTCCTCACAACAATCGGTTTGACAACTTTATTATGCATAAGGCTAAAAACACCATTTCCTCGAGATGCTGTAGTTACAAGGCTGGGCACGTCGGCAAGTTAAACTGATATATCTGGGCCCCGCGCGCGAGCTCAAAACCATTACACAGTTGCAAGTTCTTATAACGTAATTAAGTTTTGAAGGGTTTTAAGCTGCCACCCGCATGAGCCATTTCTTTCTCCTCGATCGTCATTGATATCGGGATTACGGAAAACTAATTTTTATTCCTTATACACAATTCGTCAAGATGCTATATTTCCGTTGCAATGTGCACGAGTATCGTCTGACCGCATTCAAATCACAATCGTTCGTGCTCTTGGTAAAGTCATGGAAATATGCATATAACTGAAAGAACCTAGATACTTGTAACATGTTACGCATTAGCACTTTTTCCTTCTTTTTTCGTTGAAAACTGAAAACTACCTCATTGCAGATCCCGCACTTCCCCCCCCTCTGAAAATATGCCCATAGTGACTTCGCTGTGAGCAGCCTACGCCCCTTCCCTTGCATATACCATTCTTTAATTCCCCAGCATGCATCGATCATGGACAGTTGAGTATGCTCGAACGGCAGCCATATCGTAATCATCGCTAAGCCCTTGCGGTATGCGTTTAAATCGTACCCCATAGTACGATTGTGTCTTCCGATTGCAAATCGGTTTTGAAATATGCGTTTCTGGAGTCAACGCACACTTTTGATCTCGACAGACGTGTGAAAAGGCTGTTTGACTAACGATGTGGAATAGCTATAGAATGTCGTAGATTTATACAATGGTGCCAGTCCAGGGGCCGATCCCTTGCCAAAGAATTACATTGGATAATACGAGGTTGCGCTCCTGAAGATATAGAAGAAATGTGCCATAATTATAAGTAACGCACAATGACAGAGTAACGGTTTTGCCGTTACCAAGCTGGGGCCGAGGCTACGCAGCAAGCTGGGTGCCGTATTTGACAAGGATCGATCGTTGATGGCTGGTTGAGCTTTGCCATATTTGCCAATGCCTTCTCACTTGCAATTGCTCGACGAAGCGCAGCTGTGTTTGAGAGGCCATTGCTCGTCAGAGATCAACTCGCCAAAATGGACATGGTAATCTTATGAGCTGATACGTTACTCAAGAAATCATCCATCGCATCAGTGTCCTCAATCAATTCCAGTGGCACATGCAAAATAGTATCCAAATCTCGGCTCTTCCAATGAAAGCAAGCTTTTGAGTTTGGTCGCCGGATGCACGAGCCGGCGATTGCAATCTTGAATGGTGAAGAAAGTGCCCTGCGATGTTCGATATCGGTCGGATGCATTGATTTTTATTCAGGGTGTGACCGGATACTCTATATGAACATACATCCGCACATAAACAAACAACCTTCACACCAATGATTAGTATGTCACTATAGTCGGATGAACATGTGTAAAAAGGGTACCTATTGAGAAATTTATCTTACATGATTTTGATCGGTGATTTTGATATCCATCGCTTCAGCTTGCTCTCTACTCAGGCTTTATGAGCACATGCGAAGTTTGTCTCATGTCAGATGCAACGACACTTCCCTACCTAGGTACATACTACCTATGACCCCAGTCCCAAATCAAAATTACCCTGAATTGACGTTCGATTGCAAATTTGCAACACTGTGATCATATTTTCTAAATTCCAAATATATATATATGCATACATAATTTACATTACCGGTAATTGTAATTTTAGCTACATGTTTAGTGAGACATTGTTCTCGTGCGAGTAAGACGTTCCTCGTTTTAGGCTTTGGCTAAGGTAGCCTCGCGTAGATGAATTATGCATGACGTTTCCCAGCACAGGAGGTTCAAATATCGTCAGGTTACCACACTCTCGTCTCCAGTAGCCGAGCGAATACTAAACGGACGACACGAGGGACTAGCGTTGCTTGCGATGTTAGACTCCACATAAATGAGCGTTCACATGTACTCGAGTACCCTCGGTGTTCACATCTGAATCAACTACATTGTACTAAACGGTGATAAAATTTCGTGCTGTTCTCGTTTCAGCGGCAGGTTAGCAATACCTCACATTCACATTTACAAAAAGCATTTTTTTGGCAAATAGAGGTGCAGATGTTTTTTGCTCTGCGCTTACTGGCGTTCTACAGAAAATCATCAACGATTAGAATGTTACCTGTAACTGGATGCGCATCGACGGTTTAGCTACAATCCAACTTACTATACAAAGTCCACGAAGAAATGACTGACAGGTGCCACCACCCGTGAGCGTTTCATAACTCCTAATTAGAGGTATATAGTTCCATGCCTGTTCTCGTTTCATCTTGTACTCGAGTACAACTGCTCACACTGAGGCATAACCATGATTCCTCCGTTGTGTGGTGAGGATTAACCTCATGTTCCATCGCCGATACGGAGGTGCTCTCGGCGAACTTCATTGGAATTTGTTTCGCAACTCGGCGGGTATACATGGTGCGTTCTTTATGACGGTTGGGTATAGTCTCGCGACTAGTTGGGTACTTGGTATTTGCTCCCGCATGCAGATATACCTCTTATGGGGCGATTGTGATCATGAAGATTAAGTCTATTCCCGGTAAACGCGCTGGGGTTGAGGCTAGTAAACGCTGGCGTGCAAGCATCTGCTTATAACCCTCTCCGCTTATTGAGGCAGGGCGGAAGAATACTTAAAAGCTTTAAGTAACACCAAACGATACATGCTAAGAGAGCACATGTACATGCAGTTTGGTAACAGATACGTGCAACCAGAGTTTACGGTATATGTGCTTGGGTAGCACCCAAGCGCGCGGAATGGAACAAGAACGAGAACGGGAACTACTTCTAGATCTTAATAAGGCAGAAAACCAATCGGTCAATTATCATAACATACCGAGAATCCACATACTGGCATGGCGGGGCGTGACTCCCGAGGCCGAGGGGTCGGGTTGCTGGTTCGGTGGGTAAGTCGCCGCACGTGGGTGAGCATTTCGTAATTGCGGAAATACAATTCATAAAGAAAAGAAAACCGTGGGCATTCGGCAATTGCAACGAATGAAAGCAAGAAATGCATCAATCCATCCAAATAATGGAGATGGAGTCTATAATCATAGATCTGCCTTCTCATGTTTACCAAATAGGTATGGCTTTGTGTTTCCAATTGCGTCTGAAGTGGTAATAATTAATCTCGTGTCGGTATACCGGTAATAATGATTAGTCTCCTCAAACTCCGGATCTGACAGTATAAGGTAATCAAGTAGTGCAAAATTGACAGTCTTTGGCAAAAGACACAGTATTGTTTTTCGGTATACAAAGTGGCCAAGTTCAATATTTTGGGTATATTTCGGTGTAATTGTGCTGTCAATGGAGTTTGGGAGGCATGAAAGTGGATGGCAATCAATTGAGATGGATCCGACCTCGTACCGAACAGAATAACAGCCCTTGGGGTGCACAAGCATTGCATAGAACGTTGGCTGAGGGACCATTGGATTGATAGAGCTGATGAATCATTCTCTGTTCTCGTGGGCCTGGATTTTCCCCGCAAAATTTCAAATGCTTCATGCATCTTAGGCGCGTGATGAAAGGCATCACGTTACCATGATAAGTTGCACAATGAGGTCCCCTATGATGGTCTGGGAACGAGACCACCTAAATGAGATCTACGTATCCGTATAATGCTTCACCACGGGCATGAGTCTACATTCGAAGGTAGAGGGCGTTCCACAACCAGCTGACGAGTCTATTCGCCATACCCAATCCCATCGGGAAGACCTCCCCCACCGAGCCCGCTTATACTCTTTAGGTTAGGCTCGGTATGCAACCTTCTAGTCCCGTCAACCATCCGCATTCCTCTCCTTACGTCATGACGACCACGCTTCTCACAAACACACAGATCTCCTCACGCCAAAGTGGATTGTCAGCCAATCACACGCTCGGAGAGAAGTCGGTCAACACTTCTCGAGGATCCAGCTTTGGACCTGCCAAGACTGTGCGGAGCGGGGACTGTGTGGGAAGGAGAACTTGGCTGGTCTGAAGCGAGGAAAGCTTGGATACACTTGGGACGGGAACTCCTTTACCTTGCCTTTTTCCCGCTTGACGCGTCTCCCCAAGTGCTAGTTTATCGATACAAAGTACAGATCCTTCCTTTCTCGACACAAAACTCCGCCTGTACTCTATATCCGACAAACGTGCACCACTGGCCGCGCACACTTGAAGGACTCTAGCCGAGCAGACGAGAAGAAAATACAACATGCCGCCAGCACGCACGCGAAATCTCAAGGCAAATGCAGGGGTAAGAACAGTCCTGTCCGCATGTTTTGCTTTTCGGTTCCAGAACCCCCGATGATGAATTGTTTCTCTTCTTTTGCAGAACATTGTCGTCCTTGGACGGAGTGCGCAGCTCGCGTCTCCCGCGGCCGCTGCCGCCACAGTGCCCTCGGCGAGAGTGGCGCCGGCGCCAAAGGTCGACCCGAAGAACATCAAGCCCCCCCTGCCGGTGCCAGGCTCGATAGAATACAGTGAAGGCATCACCCCTCCTTTCTCGACGAAAAATCTCGAGGACGAAGAGGACGACGAAGACGACGAGGATGGCGAGCACAAGATGAAGGACGAGTCGCGGCTGTTGTTTCCGGTCAAGGATCCAGCCACCGGTGAGGAGATCTGCTGGGTGCTGTCAAAGGCCGCGGAGACGATCGTCAACAACATGATAGACGAAGCGGACAAGCGGAATCCCGACGCCCACGGCGTGTACATGTACAACGACTATTACGGATACGCGCTGATCGAGCTGATGGAGAACCGCATCGCGGAGTGGGAAAAGGCGCACAAGAGATACACCGACTGGAAGGCCGGCAAGCCCGCAAAGGACGGGGCAAAGCGCGGCCTGGTGGCGGCATCGCAGGCGGCGGAGTGGCGCGAGGCCCAGGGCTGGGAGGCCGTCAAGGACATGTGGACGCAGATGGAGGGGTTCGTCCTGTGGCTCAATCAAGACGACGACATTTATTACAGTACGTGGCGTCTTCCCCCGAGGCGGAGGAGGCCGAATGTCCTTGCGCACATTTGCCCACATGGAACCCACGGCTAATGGCTGCAGTGTGTGACGATGGCACCCGAGTCATTGCACTGATGGTCCTCATCTCGCATCTCCAGCTCACCACGTTCAAGATCCTCAACGAAATCCACGCACACCACCGCGTTGCCGAGCCGCTCGCGCCCATCAAGAACGTCGGCTTCGTCACGGCATTGGTGCTCAAGTGGGCGCCGGGCCCCCTCGCCGACTTTGCCCCCGGGATGGGCTATGCGAAAGAGATTCTCGCGATGGCCGAGTCCTGGGGCATCGGAGACCAGATCGTGCTTGGCCCCAAAGAGCCCAAATCACACGCCAGGCTCTGGAATATCGACGTTCGAGAGGAGACCCGAGAAGCCGACGATGATTTCGAGGAGCTCGACGAGGACGATGAGATGCGGCTCGCAAAGGACTTTACAACGGCGATGGCGGCCTACAGGAAGGCGCGAGGCGGAGGAAAGCTTGGAGGAACTGCGCATGTCATCAAAAAGGGCGCGGCCAGGAGAAAGCGAATTGTGAGCGCCGATGTGGATACGGACGGTATGTGACTCCGCAACCCCCTCCACCAAATTGCAAGAGCCTCCCCAAGGCTAACTCGTGTCTGCTTTCCTGAAGATGAAATGTTCTTCTACTAGACGGTTCAGGCTTCAGAGAATTTGGATTGCATCCGAGAATCACACATTTGATCTCGAAGATGAAATCGGCGATGATTCGAGGAGGTGTATTGGGTGACTCAAGAGCGGAATGCAGCGAGAGCTATACATATCCATGTGGCCCTGATTGGGTAGAGTTGGGTTTTCCAAGTGATACCTAGCGAGTTTGAGATCTTTATATTCTTCCTGTTCTTTCTCTTGTTCGATCGGTACCCTTTTAGATCTAGATATATATTTATACTTTATTTCCTTTGTCAAGCTTGAACGCCTCCTAAAGAATAATTATCAATTTTTCTGCATCCCGGTGCCCCATTTTGGAAATTTAGGGAAAGAACTGGCTCAAACAGAAAGGCTAATACCGTCATGATCAGCTAATACCATATAAATTGCACTAAAGTTAATTTGGCAGCTGATAATCTTCCGAAATCTAAAGATGCACTTCCGGTGGTGATACACCAAGGCATGACTACGTTATCATGTATTTCCCAAAAGTATCTGATATCCGTCAATTTCTAGGCCTTTGAACACTCTCACAGGGAACAACCATTCCACGGAATAATAAATATAACGGAATTGTGTGGTTACCAGAATCCGGATATATATGTTAACTGTTCCATTCTACAGCCTTTGCATTGAGGACCGCATATCATTACGTTACCCGTATATATAACAGAAGTTCTACTAATGCTATTCTACTCGGGGAGAATCGAGTGCTTATATGTGCCTAATTATATTAGGGTGTTCTCGTCTCTGGTTATTAAAGGTGGTCTATGCGTGTGCCATCGATTTGCTTGATCAAGTGCGGGGGACCTCATTTAGATCCTACAGAGTACCAGTATCGCCAATTGCCCTGCATGCATATAGGCTGAGCACGAAACTGCTCTTGGCTAAGGCCTATTTCAACTGCAGATGTGCCTTCATATCGGCGATTTTGTATTTACTTAAGCGAGGGTTTAAAAAAAGCTTAATTGGACATGTAGTGCAGATATATATGCGTACTTGCCCCATGATCAATAGACAACATTGAAACCCTGGACAGAAACTATGCTTGTTATCATGACGAGGCGTTAGTTCCGCCGCACCTCAGGTTGTTTTATTCATCTCAAATATGCCACGTAAGTCTTGCCTATATGACTGGAAACACATGAAAACATTAAACTGTTCAGAGCAGATAGGCAGGAATACACAAGTAGTTTGAATAGCCTCGCCTCATTTTCCATCAAGATCAACTTCACAGGAGGAGATTGTGATGGAGATAACAGCAGCGCACAGGCCTCACGTCGAGGTATTGAGACAGCTGGGTCCATGATCTATATCAAGCTCCAATATCACCCGTTAGAAGCCCTTACCCTAATTTAAAATAATGGAGTAAAAGTACGGAGTAGCCATTGCAATAAGTGACTAAAGAGTATCGAAAATACTATTTAGTTTGCCGGATCCCGATCGATTACAATAATCCTGTGTTTTCATAACTCCCCGCAGGACTGATAATTTTAAACAAAAAACCCAAACATGCCGCCTCTCTCTCTAAGAAATCCGCAGTACCGGGAATCCAATGTTCAAAATCAGCAGAGGAGAAAACGGCTAAAAACTCCACCGGAACTGGGCACCACAAGATCTACAGCAGCCACTATTCTCATCTCCCCGGTTGTTCACATTGCATCGAGCGCTGACACCCCTCCCCCGGGTTCCAACTACAGCACTCCACCAGTTATTCGAGAACAGGGAGCAGATATACTGCAGACATCATTTACGGAAGCTTCCCGAGATCCAATCTCACCCCAGCAGCATCCGTTGCATCAGTCTATTTCGATTGTGAAGGATTTCGACTATTGCCTTCAACTACCGTGCTATCCCTCATTTCCGGATAGCCCTAATTCTAGCGTAGCGGTGGCGGCTCAAAGCATTGGAAGGCAAAGGAGGATTGAATGGAAAGTGTCAAAATCTGTTCTTGCACATGCCAGTGCAGTCATTTGCCCAATCGTCCTTGGCCCAAAATACGAAGGAAGTTCTCGAGGAACGCTGGACGGAACACACCTGATCCACGACAGTACCATCCACATATCAAGTGCATATTCCTCAAACGTAGCCATGTCCATGGCAATGTGAGGGATGCCGTTGACAAGCGTGACATCACGCTGATATTGCAGATTCTACATCATCACATTGGCAGAATGTCGCCAAGAATGCAAATAGCTCAGATGGGAAACATTGCTGGGGTTGCATATTGGCTAAGGTATACCAGGCCACTCGTCCCGTGGTTCAGGACATGGTTGGGAAATACACAAAGCAACGATATTATAGTCCCTCGGGAAGGCAATCTCAGAATGAGACATGTTTTCCCATTATTGAAGCTTGCACATGTACTTGGAGACCAAGTGGCTTTCGGATTCAGCTCAGTGGCATGCATCCTAGGCTTCCAACAGGTGGGATGTGAGGAAGAGAATCAACATCTCTCAGGGAACGATATTCTGTACACACCATATTTCGTGAGGATACGAGCAATCCTTTAAAAACTGCATGGCCACTAATATATACTTTGTGATCAAACCAACCCTTCTCTACGAAGCAAGAATGATAGCAGGATCTCGATACAAGTGTTAATTGCATTCTTGCCAAATACGTTACCCTGAATGATTGTAAAACCCGGGATGATTGCGCCTGCGTTGCCAACACTCATCAAACCTTTCGAAACTACCTTGTGCAGAAGCTTAAAAGCAGATTTCCAAACAATTTACCAGATCCATCTGTAGCCAACTGCGATAGTACTTTGGAAATCAGCAATACTTTATCCTTCATTACCCGCAAGACCATTGCCGACCACCATCACACATCTGAAATTTCTCCCCAGAGACGCATATTGCTAAACGGTTGAAGATTACTACAGAGAGAATCATTGGCTTGAATTTGAAGTCCTCAAGGCCTGATTGTCTACTCTTGCCATTGATGCAGCTATTGGTTCCGCTAGAGGGATCACCGCCGAGTTTAAAAACGGCTATTGCTGCATTGTTCCGCAAGATTGAGAAGGGAAATGAGGCCACGCGGACACTGATGCCGGAGCTCGAGGATAAGACAATATTTTCATACTAAACCAAGGATGATCGATCACTCTCTTTATACGAATCAATTGATTTATAACAAGAGTCCGGCAGATGCAGAACATTGCCTTTTCTTACTTTTCACCGATATATATCTAGCTAGTGTTTTTAATAGTATCAAAACCTTTTCACATATATATTTTTATAACAATATGGATTACGCTTTCATAGATGCCACCCTTGCATATTTCCATGAGTTAATTATACGAGGCTAGGTTAAAATCAAAAAAAACACAGACACACTCTTTTCAATTTGACAGTACAAGGAATCTAATCACATGAATAACAACTGCCAAAGCCACTTCCCCTGCCCAAATGGACTCTGAACTCCCACTTTGTATGTCGCTAGTAACGGTTGCAAGTCACCTGCCCGTCGATTTTAGCCTTGCAACTGTTCCACCCAGATGGACAGCAAACCGGTGGCCACACCGCGTAGCAGCACGCTGTCCACCCCTTGATGGAGCAATGCCAGCCGCGCCCGCATAGTGTCTCGATAGAAACAATATCTTCAGGGAGCACTGAAAGTGTTGCATTTTCGAAGTGATGGGCTGGTTGTGGCTCGAGATCAGTGTTGCCTTGGGTTTCCGTGGGGAATTTTTGTGGAATAGCCAGTGTAAGGGTGAAGGTGGCTAGAAAGACAACGAGTGTTTTGGTGAAAGATTGCATTTTTTTTCCTATAGTATTATCTTCGGAAGTTAAATTAAGGCAATCGTGATAAAATCAAGAAGTATGGCTTACAATATTCGTTGAAATTGATTATACCAAAGATTTGGTTTTTATCGTCGACGAAGCTTTGAAAGGGTGCTAAGTACAGTGTTGACCGTGCTCTGTGGTGTATTTACATATCGAAAAGGTAAGAAGATTCTTGCGGTAAGGCCTTTTATATTCGCATTATTCTACCTCAAATCATTTCAATGGCCATATTGTTGAAGATTGGTCGTTTTGGGAGAGGCGAACCGGATCCGTATGCATATTGTCGATGAGTATGAATCTTGTGTTTTTCGGAAAGAAAGGATTGTGCAATGTTGTCGAAACTTTCCGCGAAGGTAGCTTCAAATTTAGATAAAGTCCGCCCTACGTTAACAGCCTAATATCTGCGACTCTATCAGTCAATATGTATAAGGAGCACGTTCGATAGAAGCACACCGTCCGGTGGTCAAGGGGTATGCTTCTACCGAATATATTCTCATGTCGAGTGATATACGATTAAAGTCTGTATGATTGTAATGAATTTCTGGTTGTATACTTATACTCATTATAACGAGCGCCATCTGTACTGTCATGTTCGCAAAACCAAAGCGGAATTCATCGAGTTCACCGAAAATATAGTTTTGGTTGGCCATATTCTTTCACATGTTTTCTTGCATGCCAGGCTTTTCGCTCAGTTCCCAATGATTTTCAAGCGTTTCTAGGTTCATGAAATCAAGAAACCCCCTCTATCGAAAAGGCTAAAACCGTAATGCTGGCGTCCAGTAGCACACAATTGATAAGGGATGTGGATATCTGCTTGTAAGAAATTTATGGTTTGCCCGAATCTGGTGCACAGACGGGATATCGAGGTCATGCTGTAGGGAGATCTGGATGAGAAACAGATAAATATGGAGATTAGCCTATAATCATGAGCGCTTTTTTTCCAGTGAGTTCGAGTGAGAACTAGTTATCAAGTTGTTGGTTTTGGGGGACGAGGTCTCCGAAACGGCGCACTGCTTGAGTTCAAAAACTTTCCTTATAGAACTATCAATACGCCTTGACAAGTTTTAACCCCCCTCCGCCCTAGAGTTATATAGACGGGACAGTATCCGTACTCTATATATCCCCAACAAAGACCTTTGTCACCAAAAGAAAGATCTTGGCCTAGGCTAGATAAACATACGTAAGGCTTCTTTACGTAGCCACATCCAAATCAGGAAGCTTTCGTTGCAAAATTTCAGAAGATATGAGAGAAAATATTTCTTTCTCATTTCGGAAGCCCTAAACATATACGCGCGGTAGTCAGGCCATTTTACGAGTGGGGCATGAGACCAACAAGTAGTAAAAAGAAATGCTCTCCATGCGCATGCATGTTAACATAGCTACAAAGATAAAACGCAAACTAACGGGAATCAAAATTATCAAATCTTAGTATTTCAAGGGAGCTAGATTTATGTCTAAACGATACTGATTTCTGCCCAAAATGACATTTCTTGAAGCTTAAAATTTTCCTAGCTAGCTCCAGATTGCCTTGTGAGTCTACTTTACTCCGTTACTCTGCGATCTCTTTTTAACCTCTGGAAAATCTAGCCTCGTTCAAATCTATCGGATCCGGATTTGCAATAATGGAACCATTTTTAAGTTATATGCAATAGCCATGCATACGTATGTGTTGATTCTATTTTGAGTTTCATTTAGAATTAACTAGTACCCTCAACGTTCAACCGCATCTACCTATACGAGAATTATACACCATTCTCGCTAATGCACCTGTTCAAGCAGTATTCGGAAGATGCCGCGAGCTTCACTTTGGGTCCTGCAAGCTGAGCTGAGCATAGATGTTGTCGTATTTCCAACCCCTCCTAGAGGGCTGAATTATGCTACTCACCGTACTTTTCAAAGAAAACTAGCACCAAAAATGATGGTAAAAGAGTCTGTGTGAACGTTTGTACTTCTCAACAGTACCTCGCCTTTTCTGATCATCAACAATATTAGTCAAACACAATTATTATGATGTGGAGAGTTAAGACATCGATTACTAGACACTAACACAGTACGTACACTATAACTACCTTATAGTACGTATACTATCTATGGGAGAGGGGGTGTGTGCAAGCACCATGATGTGAGTGCCTGTCGCATGCAATTTGTATAATTGAAAAACCCAAACGGCTTGACGTAAACTTGGAGTGCGTAAATACGACAGTACCTAATTTGGTAGTTATGCCCAGGGGCTAAGCGAAGCGCAAAGCGGATGGGGTATGGTCGGACCGATTTGCGGGACCATTAATGTGTAAACATTTTACATTTTTTCAAATGTTTCAAGAACTTATTTATTACACATCTATCATATCTCCTTTGAAAATGCATGGAAGTGAGAGCTTCTATACCATTTGAATCCTCTTGTATTCCTCTTTCTATCGTCCCTCATAGGCTTATAGATGAAGGTAGAACCGAACCCTAGTCACAAGCAGGCATACCGGAAAACAGCGTACCTATCATTCAAATATCCTCAATACTCTCCCAAAAGCCAAAGTGCTTCTGGGGTTCTTCCGCGGCGAAGCCGCGCATACCTGTGTGTATTTATAAGTAATAGAGAAACAGATGTGGAGGATTATCAACAATATGTATAACCCTCGGGTTCCTCAGCCACCGACCATCAAGAGGCAAGAGACAAACTATCAAGACCTGTAACCTCCTAAAGCGATAGTTACTCCCTCCCTCCATCAAAGCCCCACTCCTCTCTTCTCCGTCGTAGCAGACCTGCGCGCACGATTCGGCATTGGAACTGCATTTCGGATTGAAAAGCAAAATCAACCATAGTAGCTTGAACTCGCGATGAGAAGCATGCCTATATATTGGCCGCTCAATTACCGTTTCGTACTTACATTGCGTCTTGAGATATCACGATATACATTAGCTTCCTCGTTGATTTGATCATGAGCGGTACTTGTAGCATATCATACATTCCGGTAGATTCAAGAACTATTGTTCGTGCTCTATTTTTGCAATAAAGTATATTTACTAATATGCATACTCATTACTGACAAAAAATCCTGCAAACTAGACCGGGGGTGGGCACTGTATGTCCAAAAGGCAAAAATACGGGATAAACACATACAATTTCCAGCTCCGTGCGTAACCCCCGCCTTGGCTACCTAGTTTACAAGATCTTTGGCCTGTAACAAGAGGTATTGGATACCGGACAATCGATTCTTTAAGGAAAGAGCGGAATTAGTCTCGAGCGAAATTCAGTTGAACATAGCCAAGGTGTGTTTAGCGAGCCGACCCTAAAACGACATGAGACATCGCTTATATCCGAATTGGGAAGATTGTGGTGGAGTAACATCAACTAGAATTTAATTTCAGGCACTCTCAGCGTATATCACGGCCTGAAAGAAATGAGTAAGAAAATGATAATTTCGGGATCGTTCCTTAACCGAGCATTGTATTTGAACTACATGGTTTCACTCGACGACCACTGGGGGTCAATATAGACCGTTGAGATCACGGAAATTGCAAAAGATTTATAGGTGAATATCTTCATCACCTTCGCGAATTAATGATGACAATATGCACCCATGATCTGAATAGCCTTAGTCTGCCTACTTTCTTTATTCATATCGCTACTCAAAGGCGTTACGCTTTCAATTATAACAGATCATGCATAGTTGCAGTCCACATGTGGCATTTTTTTTAGACGAATATTATTTTTATGTTAGCTGAAAAATTCTAGTCTACATCACGGGAAATATAGATTACGTATTGGACACTCAAGAAATCATGATCATCAAATTCGAAATTGAGGCATCGATCACTGTGACCATTCGGGATGAGGGACACCAAACAGCACAACTCGTTGCTCTGTGTTAGGAACCTCTATTTCTGGGCCAGAGGAATTCACCGCCCCCCCTGCTTGTCTTCGACCGTTTGTGGAACCATTTCGAGCTCCATTCAGGGGTTTGGCATTCCGTGGCAGAGTAGTATCCATCCCTTCTTGACCTTGCACTTGGTGCTCTGACCGTGGAGTAGACCCCCCATCTGAACTCGATTCCGACATACTCTCCACATCCTCCAACCCGCTTACGGGCCTCGTACCCAGGGAGATACTCTCAAATGTGCCGGTTCCTGAAAGAACTACAGCATGACCAATTTCCGGCCTAGTAGTAGGTACAGTATCATTCCTTTCGCGCCTGTCCAGCATAAATGTGAGAACCTCGGACGTGGAAAAAGACCCTGTGGCCGACGCTTCGTCGTTTGTATCGGTGTTTTGCCGAACCAGCTGACGACCATGGTCTTGTGAGATAGTCTCGTAATGACCTTCAGTATCCACCACTGCCCCCCTGGAAGAAGGGTCGGTATACTCTGTGATGCCCCCATCTCCGCCAGAGGATCCCCGGATCATGCGACCATCGAAACCCAGCCGAGGTATGCGAGGCACGTGCGTCGGAGCATTTTCGATCCCTTTGGCGTCGCTGGAAACACTCGGTGTAGCCCGTAAAGTGACCATTTCCGGCTCCGGACCTGTGGGTGGCTTGATCTCAGCGCCGTGCAGAACTACGCCTGGCATCTCGGAATTCAAAGTTGAATTGACACTGCCATGTTGCCGCCGCCAAGTAGGCCGGTAAATACGAGGTTCGGGCCTGGGACTGGACATGGCATCACTGGCTGCGGGTGTCGCTTCCGGCTTTGGCCGCGGAACCACTCGAGAGAGCAGGGAATGGGTATCTAAACTCGTCGCAGAGCCATCCATGTGTGCAGTTTCGCCGTTTGGGTTGACATGTCTGTTGGGCTGTGGGGATGTTGTGGGTGAAGTGGGAATTGGTGGGGGGGCCCTTGGGACCAGGGTTGCCTGGGCGTTCGTAGGCCGGGGAGGCGGGGGAGGTGCAGTCTGGTTCCCGGGGGGCATTGTCTGAGGTCGAGATGAGGACGGGGGGGCGATGGGATAGCCCCACGAGAAGGGCGACTGTCCACTTTCATGCCGGGACATGCTCCCGCTGGGATCAGAATGAATGCCCGCAGCTCGAGGCTGGGCCGCGGCCTCCGATTGAGGATGACCGCGCACGCTGTTGCGGGTCTCGGATGGAAGTCTGTGCTCGACACTGGGGGCTCCGGACTTTGAATGTGCATCGCCTGGCTGACTTGCAAATCTAAACTGCACGTTTCCTCGACGTTGACTGTATGGCGTATCTCGGCGGCTTTGTTCGCCCACAGTGGACGAGGATCTGGGCAAGGTGCTGCCATGTTCCGTGTGCGGCGGCGCATTTGCCGCCTTGCCATCCCTCCTGGGGCTCGAAGCGCCAGCCTTTGGCTCTGGGGCGGCATCGTCATCCAGGATGTCGCCATACAGCATCGCGTCCTCGAAGCGCAGGCCGTCCAGGTATTGCCCGTACGTATTGGCCGGCTCCAGGTCATCCGGCAGCAGCGGGTATGGCAACTGCTGCCCGACACGGCCATCCGCCGGCGGGTAAGGCAACCGGCTGCCCTTGCCCGGCCCCTCCTCGGCCTCCGACTCCGATTCCGCGTACCGCTTGCGCATGGCCGCGGGCGCAAGGGTTCCATCTGCAGCCTCGGCTGGCGAATTGACGAATTTCGTCCATTGGGGCCCCGTCATGTCGACGAACGGGTCGCCGTACCGCACCTCCTCGCGGCGGCCCGTGGCGCCGGGGCCCAGCCACTGCTGCGGCGTCCGGACCCGCTTGTGGTATGGCCCCCCGGGCAGGCCCATGGGCGTGGCGCCTGCGTCCAGCAGCAGCTGAAAGATGCGGCGGTGCCCGCCGAAGCTGGCGGCAGGAAGGGCCTGGCGGTAAAACAGCTGGTCGCGCGCCTGGCCGGCCGCGAGCTTGTGCGTAAAGACCCACATGGCGCAGTCGATGCGGAGCTTGCCGCCCAGAGCCAGCCGGCCCCTGGACACGATGTCGCCCGGCGGGTCGGCATTGACGTCTACGCCGGCCCCCACGAGCAGGCGGCAGGACTCGTGGTCGCCCCTGCCCACGGCGATGGACAGCGGGCCGCGGTAGGCGCTGAAGCGGGAGTCTTCGGCGCCGACGAAGCCGCCGCCCGCGTCGATGTACAGCCTGCCGTAGTCGAGCGTCAGCTCGGACTCGTCCTGCATGTGGAACTCCGCGCGCCTCCTGCCGTACGCCACCCATTTCGCGGGGTGCTCGTCGTGGATCATGATGTGTCCGGGCTGCGCGGCGTTCGGGTTCATGCGCGGCGCGGCAAGCAGCAGCTTGAGGATGGCGGTGCGGCCCGTCATGACGGCCCCGGCCAGCGCGCCCCTGTAGGCCACGAACTTGGACTGCTGCTTGCTCTGCATCGTGGCCTTCATGAACAGCCGAATGTACTCGACAGACACGGCGGCCTGGTCGAACAGCTCGAGCATCGCGCCCATGTACACCGACCCGCTGAGCCGGCTGTCCGCAAGCACGCCGGCCCGCGTCAGGCTGCCGACCACAGCGGCCGCGCCGCAGCCGACCGCCGCGGCAAGCGCCTCGCCGAAGATCGACAGGCCTGCGCTGTCGCGGATGCGCACGAGGCCGACGCAGAACACATTGTCTCCGACGAGCACGGCCTGCGACCGTCCGCGTAGCTCGAGGCCCCGGACGCGGATGACGCCCGGCGCGATGCCCGCCCCGCCCGCCCCGGCACGCAGCAGCGCCTCCACGGTGCCGGCGTGGCCAGTGCCCAAGCCGGCGGCCGCGGCTGCCAGCGCGCCCGCAAAGACGGACACGCGCGCATCGTGCAGCGCCACAATCCTGCCGATGGTGGCGACGAACGGCCGGGCGTCGCCGACCTCGGCGCCCGCGTCCAGCAGCGTCTGCACGATGGCCGTGTAGCCGTAGCTGGCCGCGATGGCCAGGGCCCCGGGGCACACATGGACGTGCATGGCGTCTGTGGCCGTGATCGCGAGCTCCGTCCCCTCGTCCACCCACGAGTTTGGGTCGGCGCCGGCGTCCAGCAGTATTTGAACAAAGTCAAGGCGGCCGCCCCGCGCGGCCAGGTACAGCGGCCTCTGGCCGTCGTTGTTGTACTCCTCCAGCGGTGCGTCGCGCGCCACCAGCAGCCTCACGCAGTCTGCTTGCCCGGCCCCGATAGCTGTGTGCAGCGGCGTGCTCCCGCCGACGTGCCGGCCCACTGTGCAGTTGCGGCTATAGTCGAGGATGGCCGCGATTGCCGCCGTGCTGCCGTGCTCGGCCGCGTGGTGCAGCGACAGGCCGAAGCTGGGGTCCGTCAGCCGTGCTTTCAGGGTCTCCACTGGGATACACAGCAGGTCCGCCGAGCTCAGTGCCGGAACGATGCACATGTACCCGTCCTTCGTCCTGAAAAGGCCTGTCTCTCTGATCTTCTGGACAAGGCCCTCAATGACGGTGTTTGAGATGCGAAAGGATGGCACTGGCACTGCAGGGTGGCCACTGCCGTCATAGCCAGTAGATGCCGTGAACCGGGTGCATTCGGGATCAACGCGAGTATGCTCGTACTTTGCCAGAGCCCACATGAAGTTGGTAAACAGGTGTTGGGCGAGGGTCTGCTGGAGCGAGATTGATGATGTGGCCGTAAGGAGTTCAAGACGCCCATATGGAGTTCCTGCTCATACATGCGTGTTAGCTGCAGGTTTGGGTCATTAAACTTGGGATTTACCCTCAAATTCCTCGGCGGCCTTGTAGTGATCTAAATATCCAAAGGCCCTCCTAAACCCTGGATACCCCTTCGGCGAGCTTTTCGTTCCGCCCACATCCTCCTGTGTGACGGTCATCTGGGCATTTAACCCAATGTGTTCTCCTATCCACCACGAAATATCTCTGGCTATGTTGGGAGTGTTCGGGCCTAGAACCCTCAAGACCGGCTGGACTGACTCCAGTCCCCGATTTCTGAGCCAGTCCTTGTCCTTTCCTAGATTATTGATATCGCCATGAGGAGCCGTGATATCGAGTGATATAGCCTTCATCTCGCTGATGTGGTAGAGCCAAAGTGAAAGCACCTGGTCGATAGCCGCCGCGTTTACCGTCCAACGCCCTTCCAGGTCTTCTGAAGCCTTGAACGCTATCGACTCCAAATCATCATCCAACTGTATCGGAAGGGACCACGAGAAGGAGCGTGGGGCAGTGGGCGGAGAATCGGCAGGGTCCCTGGCACATAGCGCATTCAATGCGAACTCGATGCACTTTGCTAATGCGATGGATGTGTCTGCCGCACTTCCCGGCCATCTTGTCAGTTGTGAGATTCGGTGCCGGAGTTTCATCGCATTCCGGGCCCGGTTCCGGCTCTGAGCCGGCGGTGGACTCGGGCTCGGACCCGGAGCCGGAGTTGGGTCCGGAGTGGCTCTGCACGGCGTCGCGACTCTCCATATATATCGTTCGGGGCTCGGCACTGGTTTCGCGCCCGCTGCATTCTGAGGCTCGGCCTCCTGGGCGTGGGGCTGGTCGGCGGGACCGATGCCCATGAGCGAGGTGGGCCCGGTGGACGGATGCAGTTCTTGCAGCATGACGTTTTTCAGATTGCAATTGAACACCTCGGCCTGCTTCTGGAACATCTCGTCATTCTGCACCCAGCCCGTATCGTGGTTGCCGTCGTCGAAGCGCCTCGCCATCCACAGCGCAAGCCAGTCCACCTCGAAGTCCTTGGAGATCTGCTTGGCCACAGGCGCAGAAACAAGATGGCGACGCACCCAGGCCCGGAGCGCGGTCATGATGCCAATGCAAGCAAGCTGCGCGATCGAGGCCGACCAGTTGAGCCCGCGAAGGCCTTGGAACTGCACAATGAACCCAATCAAGCCAGAGAGCACCCCCAGTAGCGCAGCGGCCTCTGCGGTGCTGCCGATGACCCACCGAGGGATGAACGGAATCTTCTTGTGCACGTTTGGCGTCCTGCGCGACGTCAGCACTCTGTCGATGCCCATGTCGCCGCCATCCGGCGCCCTGAATATGACGGTGGCGTTGAACGCCTGGTCGCTCACGACATGGCTCCGCTGCAGCCACAGGATGCGGGCCTTGCCCGTCACGTTTTCGCCGCCGCCGTCGCCTTGCTTCACCAGGTACTCCACCTCCTTTGTGCTCCCCTCCACGACCGCGGCACAAATCACCATGCCGATCGTCAGGCAGACCGTCCCGGCGGCCATGATCGGGAATGCGTATCGAGGCACCTTGGCGCCGTCCTTTGGGAAGCGCAGGCTGAACGTCGGGTGGTAGACGGCCATCGCTGAGAACGCCAGCATCCCCGCCTGGAGAAGGATGCCGAAGATTGCGATGGCGATGAGCTCTCCGATCCGCGTCTCGCCCTGCAAGTTGAGCGAAATGCTTGGTGATGATTTCGACTGCGCCGGCCCTTTGCTCGAATTCTCCGCATCCGCCTGGTACTCCCGACCGCGCCAGAACGACATTACCGGATCCCGCAGCTCTGGCAGTATCAATTACACATCGTCAGCATATTATCCGCAGAAAATTGAACTGGGGCAGATATCAAAATCTACATAACATGGTGTAAAAACAGAAGTCATCCGTACCTCGTGCTTGCAGCAATCCCAGCGTCATCGCGATATCCACCGTGTACAAACCCATAGTCTCCTCGTTGGACTTGTGTTTTTCGAGGTATATAATCTCCTGCACCTGGGGGTTGCCCATCAACCGCACAAGACCTTGCCCATTCCACAGCTCGCACACCTCGTGCGACGTGGACGACATCAGCTCCAGCTCGACCGCCGCATGATTCTCTCGAGCCCTCCCGATGAGCGCCCTCAGCCAGGCCGGACCTCCGACCCGTATCGCGGCGGTGATTGCCGTGAGGATTCCGAGCGGAGCAATTGCAAAGATTAGGTTATCGATCCATCCCACTACACAGGTTTCAATGTTGTTTATTAGACACTATAAAACTTGGTAATAGCACTGCTGGATCGAATTCAAGCCAACTCAAGCGCAGATTCAATCGAATTGCACTTACAGGATGCGCTCATGAATTGCTTTGCAAATTGCTCTCCAAACAGCGAGAGGAGACTGTATATAACTCCATGGAATTAGCATCACCATATAGCAGCTCGTCCCACTCGATCTGGAAGTGAAAGGAGAGTAAAAGGCCACAAACGTACGGCGCTAAATCGCTAAACAAATTATTTGAAAATTCGTCTCCCGAATCGGCCATAGCTCCGCCTGCCATGGCCACAAATACGACAGCTGTCGATGCCATTGAACACATCGGCCAAAGCTCCCAGCGAAAAACGAACTTCCGCTCCCCTGTTGTGAAAATCCGCACACGCCGGCCAATTTACTCGATTGCGATTGAATTGCGCTTTGGCGGCCCCCGGTAGAAGAAGTGAAGCGTATGTATATTGCAATTGTGTACCGTGTACAGAGAAGCTGTATCAGTATTATAGTATTGACCGAACTCTGAATCGTTGGGTTGCACAGGAAAACAAGAAGACTATGTCGACTTCAACGCCTAAATCATTGCGAATAAAAGTTAATGCATGGCGCATCAAAAACACAGGAGCTTCAGCTTGCGATGCCCAAAATTTGACACCCTTGAGTGGCCCAAACTCTTTATAACGCCAATCACATGGCTTGGCCCTTTCCTCAATTTGTCGAGCTTGAGTTCTCAGCCTCATCATATTTGTAGGCAATAAATTAGTTAGTGGAGAGCCAATGAATCTGCATGGCACGAGTATATTTCTTTTTTCCTATTGCCACAAGTTGGAGATTTCTGCTCCGGCATGCAGTGTGGCAGACACGTCGACACAACTATTCCTTTTCACTCGGTAGAGTACTCGAGTACATACATACTAAGTACTCGAGTACCCACTCGTGCACATCTATTATACTGAACATGACATGCATATGGCAGCTGTCAGGTACCTAATTTATAGTGTCCATTGCGGCGCACAATTGGTTGATAACATTTGCGGGGCGTATCTCAATGGTACATATATACCGATACATACACCGAATTTTGGTGATATTACTCGAGAACGTTACCTTCCTTTCCATCATCATACTCGAGCTCTATGTCCTTAATCATGAATGAATACAGATTTATAGAAAGATAAATCAGTGTCCATATGCATGCCCAGCTGCAACATGAGATCATTACCCATACATCTACGTGACAGCCAATGTCCTCTACTGCACGTGAATTGCAATTAGGCATGCATAAAATCGAAATAATTCAGTTGGGATGGCACTCGAGTATTTCCTGCACCCCTGGTCTCAGTAAAGCGCACACGGCTCCCACACGGCTCCCAACCAAACTCCCTCCAGTTCTCAATTAGAGAGAGAATTCAAATCTCACATCTGCACGGCTGCCTAGAATCATGCATCTATCAGTCCTGAGCTCGTATTCGTTTCATCAAATCACCTCCGAGCAACGCCTACATTCACACCGCTGTCCAATGATATTTCGTGGAGTTGATCACCCCGAGGTGCCTGAAAGTCATCAGCAGAAGGTATTGGTAATGTTCTGGTGCCCAGCCTCAGGGCCATATCGGGAATTGCGGGGAACTGGAAAATGATGCGGAGTTACTCGCCGTGAGAATCGATCAATTTCCTTGCTTGCAACTGGGATCAAAGTGGTCTGCAAGCGGTCTTCAAGGCAAATTCTCCAAACCCGAAGTGTGTAGTTGCGCGAGACTCTTGTGTCCACAGACACCCAGATTTTTCCCTATTTCGTGCGGCGATTGGAAGGTGCAGGAAGATGATACGTTTTGCATTCATGTTAAGTATATCCATATACGCACCTAAATCAAGCCAGCCTTGTTTCAGTTTTAAAAAATTATACAACATCTCGAATAGTCTCGCCACCTCCAAGGTCGATGGATGCTTCCGCGCAATTAAGCAAGCGCCGATGCCGGCCTAGGCGCTGTGAATAGATTATGTAGCTGTTGACGCCGCTAAAGAATCAACCCAGACCTAGCGTGTGTGTCGTCGGACCAAGATCTTTTCTTAGTTGAGGGGGAAATTAAAATTCGGACCGCTCCTATACTCGGGTAGCTGCCACATGGGCCTCGATTCCAAGGACCTGCCGGGATGGGGAAAATCGAGTCTCTTGCCCGACCCCCGTATAATTATGACTTAAGTAGGTAATTCCTGTGTTTTGATATCGTACTTCATACATCCCCGGGTAACTGTAATTCAAACATTTCCAAGTACATATTCTTCCTAAGCTTTATGTAGTTTACATATCGTATATACCATACCATATGTTCGAATTCAGCTCAGACAAAAAACCAGTGCCTGGGCCTCGTCTAATACCTGCCTTTAATTTATTCTCCACAGAAAGTAGGTAACGTTATAAGTAGACTTGAGGCCTTGAGCAGTAGCTCGCGCTGACTCAGTTGTCCTCATACTCATGACTATGATTCGGCACCCAATACTAGTTTTTTTTGCATTAGCCATGTTATAATATACAATTCTGTCGGTACACGTACGTACCTTACAGTTCCGATAGCATGACTTTTTCCTCAAGGATTTCCGAGAATAAGTTCTTGCCGAAAATTAGGATTTGACATTACAATTGCACATTAATAAAAATTGACTCCGCAGTGTTAAATGCATATATGTCTCGTGAGACTGAATATATATATGGTCTATGATGGTCGGTCTATTTCAGGCATATATTCTATGCATATGCATCATCATATACCTAGACCTACCTATGTTATGACGCCCATATTATTTTCCATACGAAACTGACATACATAACTCATGGTTACAATTATGATCCGACCAAGTTATTGAGAAATTTTTTCCGTACTGTGCTTACCCCCCCCCCACCCCCCCCCCAAAAAAAAAAAATGAAAAAAAAATGAAAGGAAGGATTTATTCAAAATTAGGGAGCGGTCCTTGAGGGCCATAAACAATCGCCGGAGGAATATTATAAGACGGAGGAACGCATTACCTTCGAATTCTCTAGCACATAATTCACTCCGCAGGGTTTCAGAACTCACCTCACTGCGAAGTGTTCAGCCGGAATAGAGCTATAGCTAGCGCTAATACCAAATTGCAAAGCTCCATTCGACTGCAATAGTACTAGTATGAATATGATTCTACATGCATCGGAGAAGAAAGGTTATTTATCAGAAGCATGGGTCATATTCACAGATTTAGATTCTATTCAAAAGGTATCATACAGCGAAAAAGTTCATCTTACCTAAGTAGCTATAGCAGGATCAAATATCCTTTCTCAGCGAGCCTTCGGGAGTGGAAGTCGACGAACGAGTGGCGTTGAATATTGCCGAGATGGGTCTAGCAAGGGAGGGTGTTCGCTACTTCCATTTTCAGTTCATACTTAATTAAGATCCTCGGTAGTCTCGTTACCGATCCTCGGATACATAACCGGTATCCACATGCACATGGATAATGTTATCAAGTAATATAATAATCTTGAAAACCCCCCCCGTCATATGGCTATAGCCATGTTTAGGCACTTGAAGCAGAGTTGGTGACTTCGGCATACACTATCTCTAAAGCCTATTTACATCATGTCTGGGAATACTGAGGTGAGATTCACACCTTCGGTTGATTCATATTATTCTGGTTTGCACTGAAATATATAGATGGATGAAATTCTTTATTGGTTTAATAGAACTGGTTTGGCATGAAAGATTGAAATACCCTCGCCACATGCTCAAGAAGCTTCGTCATTACCCAGATCCTTATTCTTACCCTTATCCTTATCCCCAGAGCCTATGTATTCTGTGTTCTCGCCCACACCCACCTCGCCCCCCACCATGTCATCATACTCTTCATTGAGTTTGAACATCCTTCTGAGGTTGGCATCCCCAATGTCATGATGTTCCTCGTCCACACCCCCACCCCCAAAGTCATAAAGTTCCTCGCGATCGAGATCGCCTCCGTTCGAAAGTATAGAACGCCAACCATCCTCATACTCATCCCCATCCTCATCCTCATCATCATCCTCATCCTCATCCGCATCCACGACCCTGGCCCTTCGTCGGCTATAAAACGCTGTAATATCATCTCCATAACCCTTCGTCACCTCTGTGACCTTGAAGTCCACATATGTTGACCATTTATGTCCTGCAAATTTTTGAAAAGAGGCCTCAACTAAGCCCACTTTTTCGGCCGACTCTTTTCCAACGTCCGCTGACTTGATTGCTTGACGGAATCGCTGATCGAGTAAACGCATAGGCGGGGTTCCGATATTCGTCTTGGTCTTTTTACATTTAGCAGCCTCCAATAGTTTGATGCTCCCGACATCATCATAATTAACACTAGGGCTGGAGGGTTGATTAAATGCAAACACTGCTTGACAGTGATCATCCAAGCTGGGGAATTCGCCAAAGTGTGTTGAACATTCAATGTTGACGTTGCAAGTGGAATCCCTCCGTACCGTCATCCATAGTTTTCCCATAAACATGAAACTGCCCCAGAGACATGGAGTTTCGTCACGCCGATCCCTCAAAAGAAGATCAACGCAGGCGGTATCTTTTCTTGCGGTTGCCATGGACAATGGAGTACAAAATCCATTCACAGCACAACGCTGACCCACGCCCAATTTTCCTTGAATGAACATATCGCGATACTCAAATATCCATTTGGATGTATCCGTCAGAAGATAATCCGCATCCATCATGATGGTTGCACCAATCACCTTGGTCGCGTCGGCTCCTGCATCCAGCAACATATTGAGGATCTCAGCGTTCCCTCTCAGTACTGCCCCTGCAATGGCGCCGCTATACGCTACATGCTTGGACTGATCGCGGCTATCTAGCTTCCCACGATAACAGAGCTCTGTGTACTCAATGAACACCTTGGCTCGATCATACGTTCTGAAAGTGGGCCCAATATAGACCGATCCACCAAGTCGATCATCCACAGCCACACCAGCTGCGAGGAGGCAAGCAACCATGCTAGGTTCGCCCATTACAACTGCTGCTCCGAGCGCTGAACCGTATATTGCAAACTCTGCGCGTTTTCGAATTTCAAAACCATTCGTAATAATGACGCTGCTCCCAATAATGGTTAGTGATGAATCCTGCTTTCGCCTTCTCTGATCGATTTGTATCTGATCGATACAAATGACACCAGGCGAAATTCCAGCGCCACGCGCCCCAGCGTTCAGAAGCACCCCTGCAGTCTCCCTGTGTCCTCCTCCGACTGCAGCGGCTAATGCGCCAGAGTAGATGGCCACATTTCTGAAAGTCATTGAAATGGAGCCAAACTTGATGTTGTATGGCCGCGGTTGGTCTGCCAGTGCGCCTCTCCGCAGGAGTTCCCGGACAACCTCCGTATGGCCAAAGGCTGCTGCAATGGACAAGGCTCCAGGGCATCGGACATATGGGGTCGAAAATACCTTTCTCTTTAAATTTCTAGGTGAATGATTTTGCGAGACTTCATTATTGGTGATATGATACACTCCCGCTTCATCCATCCAAGACTCGACTTCTGCTCCAGCGTCGAGCAGTATCTTTACCATTTCGAGCCTGCCGTATTCAGCAGCAAGGAACAGTGGCCTCTTTCCTTCCCCATTGTACTCCTCCAGGGGGGCGCCTCGCTCCACAAGCAATCGCAGATATTCCGTATAATTCCTCTCGATAGCCAAGTGAAGCACAGTGGACCCTTCCACCTTTTCTGAGAGGATGGCCATGGGCCTGTCACTGAAACTAAGGATAAGGTCGACTGCCGATATACCTCCATGGACGACCGCCTTATGGATTGACCAAAAATCAGGTGCACCAGAATGGCCCACAATGTTCAGCTGGCCATTCGTTACTATTCGCTGCAGTGGCTCATGTGGGCTATGAAGTAAGGCCAGATTGATGCACACATTTGCTTCCTGGGCTACATACAATCCACTTTCTTCAAAACTTTGTACCAGTCGTTCGAGGATTTTGTTGGAAAGTTTTTGCTTGCCGTCCTCCGCAGATTCGGTGAATTCTGTGAATCTGTGGTCAAGTCGAATTCGACGGTCTTTTATCAGGCTCCATATGAAGTTTATAAACAGATGCTGTGCGAGAGCTTGGTGAAGAGATACGGGTGATTCAAGTAATAGGCCTAGGCCTGTTTGGTTCCTTTGTGCGTCCTCTAATCAAAGGGGTATTAGTAGCTAATTGCGACCAAGGTTGCATTTCTTGAATTTATCGTAGACAGCAAGCATAAGATAGAACAAAGAACGTACCTACCACAGTATTCCGGAAGAAAGCCCACCAATTGGGGAAAGAATGTGGGTGCATTTGACTGGAAAGGTCTATGAACAGTGCCAGCAATGAAATCTATAAGTGCCATGCCTGAGCCCTTCATGGTGTAGGATCGATCTCCCACCCACGGCCACGCAGTTGGGCCCTTTTCCTCAAAGATTCTAGGCCCCAGTACCCTAAAAATCGGCAAGGTTTGCAACTGTCGATCTTGGTTCCAATCGTTCTCCAAACCGCGATTGTATTCGGCCTCAACCGGTGTTGTGTTTATGGGGTGCGTGTGCTTCGTGCTCCCCGTCAAGCTCAGGCTGGTTTGCTGGATATGAAAAAGCCATAGGGATAATACCGCATCGAAAGGGACTGCGCCTACCGTCCATACTTTATCCTGCAATTCCGCGCGGAAATCAATCAATTCCGCCACACCATTAACCTCAACGGGCAGGGACCATGAAAAGTGTGCCCCAGGTTCATGTGCGTGCCCTATCAAGGCGTCGAGAGTCCACCCGATGCATTTTGCCAAAGCGACAGACATATTTGCAGGTGCTCCTGGCCATCCCGCCAGGCACGCGAGCCTCTGCCGAATTTGCAGGCACTTCTGGCCTGCCTCCCGGGGCCGCGCTCGCGCCATCCCCAGCGGTTCACTAGGGGCAGAAGAAGTCGGAATTGTAACTTTCCAGCTGTAAGCCGTGCCGTCGTCGAACAGAAGCCCGATGTCCATTCCCGAGTGTGTCCGTGCGTCTGCCCATTTCCCGCCGGCCATCAGCAGCGCAAGCCAGTCCAGCTCGTGCGCCCGCGGAAGCGTCGCCGTCAGCGGGGCTATCACCAGATGGCGCCGCAGCCAGGCGCGGAGAGCCGTCATCAGCGAGATGCACCCGAGCTGCACGATGGACGTCGACCAGTTGAGCCCGCGGAAGCCCTGGAATTGCAGGATGAAGCCGAGCAGGCCGAAGGCCACGCCTGCCAGCGTGGCGGCTTCCGTCCACGTGGACAGGATCCATGCGGGCACGAACGGGATCTTTGTGTCGGCCCGTGCCGCCCGCTGCGAGGTCAGGATCCGACGGGCCCCCTCGGCGCCGGCCCCGGGGGCTGGCCCGCGTATCAGCGTTGCTTCAAAGGCCTGGTCGGCTATCTCCACGTTGCGCTGCAACCAAAAGACTTCAGCATTGAGCTTTGGATCAATGGAATACTGCACTTCATCGGTGCTTGTCTCCACAACGGCGGTGCAGATCACCATGCCTACGGCGAGCAATATCGTGCCGGCGGCCATGATCGGAAATGCATATGCTGCCACCTTTCCCCCATCTTTGGGAAACCGCACGCTGAAGGTGGGGTGGTACACAGACAGCGCCGAGAAGGCCAGCATGCCAGCCTGAAGGGCAATTCCGCACATCGCAACCAGCACAAGCTCAATATCTCGACTGCGCCCCCCATCCAGATTGAGGGATATAGCTGGTACGTGCTTTGCATTCGGGACAGTGAACGCGGTGTTCTGGGGCTGTTGCGAGCCCTCCACATCGGGTAATGATTGAGGCCGTTGGAGTTTCTGCCGACACCAGAAGACAAGCCCGCGCCACAAGGAGCCCACCGGATCTCTTGTCTCTAGAGTTCATAAACTCCGCAGTTAGCACCACGGCGAAGGGCAAGTTGTTAAAGTAGGCCATGTATACATACCTCGTCCTTGTACAAGAAGGCCACTTCGCGCTGCCTCCTCCAATGTATACAATCCAGAAGTCGATTCGTCATCCCTGAGCGCATGCAGATATATAATCTCCCGTTGAACCTGATGCCGGCCAGGGTACCTTACAAGGTCATGGCCATTCCACAACTCGCACACTTCTTCCGAGGTGGATGACATGAGCTCGAGCTCCACCGATGCTCGGCTCTCGCGTGCCCTTCCGACCAGAGATCGCAGCCATGGCGAGCCGCCGACCCGTATTGCGCACGTGATGGCGGTGAGGATCCCCAGGGGCGCAAGGGCAAAAATCACATTGTCAATCCACCCCACTACTCTTGTCAGGCACAGGAATACAACTATACAAGAATTGATAGCACTCACTGGATGCGCGCATGTATTGTTTCGCAAATTGCTCCCCAAACAGAGAAAGGAGCCTGAGAATTCGTCAGCTCATCGATCAAGATCAATCGCAAGAAGCCGAAAAACAGTTTAGCAGGCAGGATCCCATACGGAGCAAGATCGCTAAACAAATTATTTGAGAAATCATCCCCCGGATCGGCCGCGGCTCCGACCGCCATGCCTATGACCAAGACAGGCAGCATCGTTGATGACATTCTCAGTGAATTCCGCGAACCGTCCAGATTGGAAATTCTACTCGAGTATATGTGAGCCGATAATTGGTAGAGTTGAGGCGAGGTTTGATGGCGTTTATCGGTCGACTCAATTGAATCGTTTATGTATCGGAGTGGAGTTTTGATTTCTTGAGCTGTTGCGGCAACGTGGGCTTATAATTTAGAGACGAGAATATTGCCTATCCCTAGAAACGCAATCTGGAGGCGCCTCTCCAATACCCCAGTTATCCAGTTATCACCTCTGAGATTTTCTTCAGCCTTGTACTTTCTCTGCATCTCCTGCCACCGAAATGCATGTGCTTCTGCGCTGCAGACACCAGCAAGGATTGATCACCATTGGTTAATGCACCATCATTGGCCATCGCCTCAACCTTCAGAATAATGGCAATTCTACTCGAGTAAAGGGCGGAGAAAAGTATTCATCAATCCCAGATCTGCATACCTATCCGGTATCTAGATCTGTATTTAGTCGAGAACATACTGATTCAGTCCGTGGATCTAAAGTACCACTTTACATCAAGTCGCGGCAATTACCACTAAAATAGTTCAGATTTACACGAATGCATGCAGCGCTTGCAACCATGAGATTCAGCCCGTCGTTGTCCTAGCCTCGTCCCCATGCGTTTGAAACGTCGGTTTACGATCCGTCTCTTCGTGGTTTTAATATCAACGAGGAGCTCCGGCCCTGTTCAATGGCAATCGTGAATAATGACGATAAAGAGTACCGGTGACAGCTCGTTACGCGTACGTACAAGGTTTATATCCTGTTGAAATGCCTTTTCTTATCGGCATCCATTTTTTAATAGTTGACTTTGGGCAACCCTGGCGGTTAGAATCGTGCCCAGACCCCTGGCGGTCTCAAATGCTTGAAGCTGAGCGAGGCCATCGCAACGCGAATGGGGTATCTACCTAAGTACCTACTTCCTACTCGGCATAAATATGGCCATGGATCCAATTTAAAACTAATCTGACGTGTGCGCTTTGGCCGTATATATGCTCCGTGCTATTCAGCAATCGAGTTTTTTCAGCAATGAACCGGGCCATCAAATTTGTTTATAATATGTCATTTCTTGACAGGATTACTGGTTCAGACCAAAGCACTACTTGTTATGCATCGAAGTCATAATCGGCCCCATGTATTCGAGTAAATTACTCAGAGATCTGGGGACGAGGTAGTCATGGGACGAGGTTTCTCAGAGATGTATCGGTGTGATCTGTACTATACGTATAGTTCCGGGTCAGAAATGAGCGGACACCTCCTACGAAAAACCACTCTAGTCATTGAATATCCAATGCATATTAGTATGCTTCTATTAACTTATGTATATGTGTATAAGGAAGATGCTCAGAGTGTCTATCCTTTTTTTATATTTTATGTGTGGAGTGAAAATAATTATTTTGTCAATGGTGTAAAAATAAAATTTTCATTTTAGGCAATTATATAGGATAAAAATTATGCATATATAAATTATAAAATATTACTGGTTGAACATGAATCTTATTGTATAAGTAGTAGTAGCTTATTGTAGTATTTCTCTTATATATTTAGGCATTATATAATTTATATACTACTCAAATATATAAAAAAAAGCGCCTTTGTTCTCAATTTTACATGTAAAATTACTTTTGAAAAAAAAATTTGAAGTCGGAGCATCTGAATTTTGGAATTAGTAAAAAAATTAAAACGGAAATTTTAAAAGTTTTGACAAGCACAAGATAGAACTCACATACCCTATTGAATCAACTTCTATTGATAATATATTTCTATCTTTTTTTTTTATGTTGTAGTGACCATTTGTTCTCTCGGTGTCCGCTTAAATATGACCCGGAACTATACATTACATATGTACATGCTGTGTTCGGCTGCGCCTGCATGGCTGCCTGGAATTACATGCATCATGCACCTCGTATTCGCTAAATCAATCACTCGAGTATTTATGGTTGCTTGAGCCGCATAACATAATAACATTGTCGATCTCGAATTTATACGACCTGTTATACAACCCAAATAGGCGAAATTTTCACCTGGCCTGGGCACTTCAGTATAAGTGGCTTTTTGCAACGCAAAGGTCGTAAAATAAATTTATCGCAAGAATTAAATTTAAACTTTGCCCTTATTATGAGTTATTGCCATGTGCCCATCTTACTAGGCAGCTATGTCTAATTAATTTGCAACCAATGACTAAACCTTTCGATCTCCCGACGCCCAAGCGAGCCTGCCTTCGTGGCTCTAGCCGTCGTCCGAATTCCCACCCTTCATGTGCGTGCGCGTGGTGTGTCCTACATGTTGTGAACCGCAAGAACGCTGGAGAAATAGTTTACCCTCCAATACCGCCTTACAAGTTCATGATCATCCTTGAGTACATCACGATCGATATATATTACACCGGTACCAACCAACGTTAACTCTCGCAATGCATTTGATAGGCAATTAATATGTATATATGGTACTTATACCTGAACTATCAGAAAGAAAAAAAGACGTTCCAACTCACAGTTGGAAGATGATAATCACCGATCGAGATGACCAGCTTCGAGCTGTATGGAGTTGGTTATGTCAATTCACTCGACTGCTCCAGACCATCTTCCAACTACTTTTACTTCCTCACTCGCGTGCGATGTAGGTAAAATCTAAAAAAGAGGCTGGCTAAGTGCACCTGAATCTGAAACTTGGGTAGGGATTTTCTCCTCACGAGCATGCCGAGATTTGAATATTGGCATCCAGATTTCAACGAATCGGTATTTGAAATTAATCTGATACCTAAAACATTGTGGATTTCAATGTCTAGGAAAGAACCACATGTACAATTGTCAATTGCATCAAATCTATAGCTAGATTCGTCAGAGGTCTCGCAAGAAAATACATCACATAGGTAATCACAGTCCAAGGATTGCTATGTTCATTTCTATATCATATCAAGATAATCCAACTAAGTGCGTAAACACGATGTTATTAAGTTACATACATTTCATCATATATAACCACATCAATCAATGCAAAGTAGATACGAAACAGCCACAATAACATGAAAACAACACATATCGATCCACCAGGGTTTCGGTATACATGTGCAGCATACTTATTCGTCAAACATGGAACAAAACTGTAAACACCAGGTATACTGCATTTTTCCTGCAAATCCACCACCTATAAATTTAAACAAGCAAAGAAACCCCATCAACACCACAATTCATCACGAAACCCACGACCCCCCCTCCGAAAACAACGCACAATACTGCTCCGCCAGCCCATCCATATGCCCCGCCATCTGCCACAACGTCGCCAATGCATCCTTCCCCCGCCTCCCATCCAACCCTACCCGATTCAGCTTCAGCACCTGCGAGTACTTTCCATGAGCCCGCAACACCAACACATCGATCCTATTCCCAAAACACAGAAAAGCGCAGACGGATACATCTTCGGCGGAGCCACTCGATCGGCTTTGGAGCGTCTTTCGGAGGTGGGTGAGGACGGTGTGCATGGAGAGGATCAATGACTGGCGTGGATAGGGCCCGCTGTGGCTGCTACCAGAGCGATTATCGCCAGTGGTGGGAAGTGTGAGGGTGTTGTAGTCATATGCGCTGTTTTGGGAGTGTGAAGGGTGAACCGGGAGTACAAAGGCAAAGGGGATCCTTCGGTCAATGTGGACGTAAGTAAAGGCATCTGTGGGAAGAGGTGCCGAAGAAGGAGGAAGGTAGTCGCTAAGGAAAGGTGTATCGGTGAATCTATCATTATCAAAAAAAATTTAGCATCGAGCTCAGATGACATTCCGAAGATGGGTCGATTTGGCATACCTTTGTCTCTGGAATTTTCCAGAGATGGCAATCACACTATCTAACAACAACATGCTATGCTCTGGCGAACCACAGAGTACAGTTGAATCGCCCATTGAGCGGCCATTGAGCATGTCCAGAAGTTGAAGATGCGCTACAGCAGAACGGTACCATTTTGATAACTTCCCAAAATTCATATCATTTTTCTGAAGATCTGTACTACCGCCGATACATGCATTCCCCACAAGATCGCTCACAGTTCCCCCGCTAGCGTTTCCTAGACTTTCCCAGTAGGATTCAAACTCTTTCTCTATAAAATAAAACTCCTTCACCAACAGAGCTTTGGGCAGGCCCCACTTGAGCCTATTCACGACATCTGCACCATAGTGAAGCCAAACATGATCCTCCAAGTCCACAATTCCAAGATTAAGCAATGCATGTCTTTCATTATTTCCACGTGAGAATTGTGACACCTCCGCAATATGATCTTCGAGATATCTTCCATTCTGTAGGGGATGTTTGAATGTATTGGCAATGTTCACAAGTGAATGATGATACGGAGCGGAGATGGCGAGTTCAAAGGGGCGAGGCGATGGGGATCGAGGAAGGATCTGAGTCGATGGTATGGAAATCAGGCCTGAATCGGAGTCACATTCGCCCTCGTCATAGTCATCATGAGGGTCATTTTGCTGGTCACTATCCGATTCGATCATGACAACTTCAGGTTCAAGCAATAATCCCGGGGCTGTGCTTATGGCTTGCGGAGTATGCGGCGAGTTCAAGGTGTTTCCTGCACGTTGAGGGCGAAGCACGCCTCCATTAGTAAAACTTGAAGCACCTAGAACGGCAACGTGACCACCAGTGACGACGTTGCTGTTCTCCCCAGTGATAATGTTATTATTCCCTCGTATGGTGGTTCGAATAGGTGTCTAAAAAAAAATTGTATGCCATCAGCAAAGTTCGCACTCAGGGCAGTCCACGACGGGAAACTGCTTGACCCATTCCCTACACAGGATTTGATACAACAGTTCTCCACCACACTATCTGACGGGCCAGACCACCACCCCATAACCCGAAGGCCCTCAGCAGAAACACGGAATACAGATCCCACGACGGAGATCTGCTGTGCTCTAGGCACTGGCGCTACGACGAACGCCATCGCCACCGAATATCCCCGCCCACGACGGAGCGATGATACCGGTGGCGGACACTCGACGGTGTTCAGGGGGATCCTTGAAAAAGGACATAAACCTCCCTCCGTGCTCATACTGAGACAGACAACGGACCATGGAAAGGGGGGCTGACACGCCAGATAGCATGAAGAAGAGTATTGCAACAAATGGAGAAAGAGACATGCAAAGGCGTTGGGCTTGAGGGATCATGACCCTGCTGATGGCATACATACCTTTTTATTTTTTTTGTAAATGTATTTCTGCGCCATCGTATACAGCACCCGGTGCCGCTCGCTCGACATGCCACCGACGTGGCTCTTCATCACCCACTGAAGCGACGATTTGTATCTTCGGAGTGCATCTGTTTCGGAGAGTGCAAAATGTCGCTGGAATGCGGGAGGGCTGTAGTCGGGTTGCGCGACGGCAGTGAGGAAGAACTCGCGATACTGATCCATGCTAAGGCTGCGCTGTCGTGCTGAAGGGGGGGTTGATGTAGACCTAAGCGACGTGGGCCTAGGGGACAGGCGAGCGCAAGCGAATATTCGTCTGATATAGCGTCGTCGGTAGCGTCGCGATGAGGCCGGGGTTGGAGGCCCTGGATGGCGGAGGCGGTCGTGATGGCGGTTGTGTCATGGTGGTTGTGCAGGAGATGGAGAGAAGGGAAGAAAGAGGCAGGGAGGAGCGGAGATGATTGTGGACGCCAAGCCTTGTTGGTCAGCGAGCATATTAATCAGCCTCTCCTTGGCGCCTGGGTCTGTCGGCTACGCACATTTAGGCTAGCGCCAAGAGAAATCGGCACAAATTCCAAGACTAGCACACATTCTGCCCACGCTGTTCCCAGTCCGAAACATGTACTGCGCTGAGACTACGAAACACTTCCGGAATTCCTAGATGAAGATCGGCAGCCTCGTGAGAATCGGCAGACTTGGAATAATCGAAACGAGACTATGGATTCTCGAGCGGCCGATAGGCGAATAGCAGGAAGATAATGATTGCAGTGAAGGAGGTACTGTAAATGAGCATAAATGAGAAGTCAAAATTACTTAGCCTCGATTCAGTACTAACCTATCAGCAAGTTTTCTGTGCATGCACTCTGTAATTGTGCCCAACTGCGCATGAAATTGCAAAATTACCATGTAGTTGCATGTTACAACCTTATTGTTCGGCGAGCGTGTAGCATTGCACAACCACTGGCTAAAGTCTATACTGCACACATTTGTAGTATATTTGGTACATACATTCGCTTCAATTGTGTTGTCTCTATCAAGAGCCAACAATCTGCATGTGAAGCCAAATATTCAGGTAAGTACTAGTACTACTTATAAGCTGTAAGTTGAAATAAACTGCCGGTTCTTGAACTGATTGAAATGCATTTCGCCTATAGCTTATAAGTAGCCTGGTTGCTTATATCTGTTTGGAACTGGTGAGAAGAGGAAAATGAATGAAATAAAAAAACTTAAAAAAACAAACGTAGCACCAAGACTACATCACAACCCTATAGATGTTCTTTCTCCGTCATCGTCCTTGCTCCCATATCCAAAATAGCTATCTGATCCCTAATACCGTCACCAAGAAGAGAGAAAAGAAAATCATAGGTAGGAAAAAAGAAAGAAAACCCAAAAGATACCAAACTGCAATTGAAAAAAGGTACATCCCATTCCTTATCCTCACTCGCAATGCCCGTGTATATCCCCAAACCCTCATAATCCCATCTCCCAAGCATGCTTCACAAACCATCATAACCCAAATGCACATCCGGCACATCACAATAATAATCGACCACTTTCATGTTACCAGTCAACCTCTGCTTCGAACAAAGTAGGTAACTAAAGATTCCCGGATACACCCCCCCAAACGGTACCTGCTCGGTCTTATACGCACTGTGTAATGGCCACTCTTTCCCCACGGTAATCCTACTCCTCCACCTAGCTGTATTCCTCGTATTCAACAACTTGTCGTATTTCCGATAGTACATGTGGTCTTGGAAGTCGAGGATATCGTGAAACTCATCGTAGGTGGAGGGAAGATTGTTAAGGTCGAGTTGGGCTCCGTCGGGGCCAAAGTAGTAGTCCATGAGGCAGTCTTCCATTTCTGCTTCTGTTGGATTGGAGCGAGGTTTGGTGGGTTGTTGGATTTCGGGTTCGATGGCATGAGGTGGGGGGATGGGATGCATGTGAGAGGTAGGGTTGCAGTTGTAGATTGCTTTGAGACTTCCGAGGATGGGACTGCCAAAGTTTGAGCTACTTGGACTGAAATCATGTTCAGATGTGGTGAAGGAAGTGCCGGCAGTCAAACTAAGAATCCGCTCGCTATCCCAAGCACTGAAGGAGCTTGTGCGGCTAGATATATTTGAGGAGGTTTGTCTCTTGGAGTCCGCTTCAGAGGACGGTCTGTTTGAGTAGTTGATTGAGCTGTTATCGGGGACTAGCAATGGGAAGTCGATATCAGGTGGAGCAGAGTCCAATAAGTGTTGCATTTTCTCTTGCATCTCTGGAACTCCACTGGCATAACCATCATCACGCTTGTGCACTTCCTCAGAGTCGAAAGCTGCAATTTTCGGGGATGAATCATGTGGGATAGGTTGATATCCAGTATTATTGGGATCAAGTATCCACTCGATTGTAGGCCGGAGTTTGGGTTGCGTATCCTTGAACTTTGGTGCTGATGGTTGGGGTAAAGTAGTGGGAATGTGGGCATCCACCGTTGTTTTTACCACCTCAGTTGGAGATGTATCCGGAAAATTCACGTCCTCCGATGGACAATCCGAATCTAACTGTGAGAGCCATGCTGGTACTGCCGGTAATGGCCGAGTCGTACGTTGCTTCTTTAATTTTCCTTCCTTCACGGGAATAATCACCGGTTGTACTCGCTTGTGGCGAGGAATAAATGATGGCTTTTTCTCGGGAGTACTCGCACTTGTCGAAGGCCTGAATTTGACTGCAGCATTGGTTGGGGGTGGGGGTTGGGATTTGGGTGCATGTGGTTTCTTGATAGCACTTCTATTGACCGTAACCCATTCCGAATTTGCATCCACAGCATGTCGTGGAACCGGAACCGATGGGCTTGACACCTCCGCACTCCCTCTATTATCCTTCTGCAATGCTTGTCTCGGGGGTACTTGTGATTGTGCAAGACTTGCAGATGGGAGAGTGTTAAAATTATGATTTCCACTAACTGCACCCCATGCTGGCTTTTCTGGAGGCGGTGCTGGTGGAAGTTTCCTCAATTCGCTCTCGTCCATTTTGCAAGCCCATGCTGGTTTCGGCCGTGTTGTGGGATCCCCGTCACAAGCTGTCTGAGATACTGCCGCCGCGGGTGGTTCTGCCTTTGGAGGTGGGGGTACTGGGCCCGGGAAGGGTCGGTGTGTAAGCGTTTGTGGTTTCTGCCAGGGTGCTGGCCATGGTGACCTCGGCGTAGGGACTGATTCGGGCAGTTCTCTGCCCAAGATGTCATGCTTAATTTTTAACGAAACCCAGGCTTTGGACATGGTGATGGTAACGTAAAGTAGATGTCGTTGCTCGAAGTAAATCAGTGACCTAGCTGGCAAGGGTTTTGGATAACGAGGCAGTGATGATTCCGCTAAACAACTGAAACTCGAATGCAAAGTCTGTTTGGATGTATGTCGTAGATTTCTTCTGAAGATCTTCTTAGCTTGAACGATAATGCTGGTGGACACCTATCTAATATCAAACTCGAGCGGCTGGTTATCTATATATATATGTTTCGGATTCACACACGCTCCAACAACGTGGATAACGGCGAAATCTGACTGGATCAGTCACTGAGCATGCTTGACAGCCAAAAGAGGTGTATGGCACATGGGTATGTTCGATTCATCCTCCTCCTCTTGATTTCGATTATTGCGCCTTGCAGTTCACATAACATGCCCATGGTGCCAACAGAGCAGGCTGCTGGTGGGGATCTCAGCTAGATCCAGGCATCAGGAAGGTGAGCTAGCAGAATAGGCTATGGTAATAAGCCTTATTCGTCTTCTGCGTCGAAACAACCCTTGATCTCTTCTGCATCGAAACAACCCTTGATCTTTCGAAATAGAACGAGTAGTGAGGCTGATTCGTGGGTGGTGGCACGCTGGGCTCGCTATGGATCGTTAACTTTGATAATTCAGTCCAGATCCGTAGGCCCTCAAGATCATGGTTGATACAGAAAGAATCGTATCCAAGAACAAAAATGATATAAACCGAGAATGACATAGAAGGTTCTCTGTTTACACGTGTAAGCAGGCATGGCTGAATTAAGTTTGGTATGCTGCTGGTGGTGGTGGTGGCGGTGGTGGCGGTCTGTTCGTACAAGAGCCCCGGGCCGAATAGTATTTCAATGTTTGTTAAGCCTGATGCGGCCAGAGGACGATTGTGCTACATACATACAACAAATTATTATAAATCAAAGCGCGATTAGTAGTAGCACATACCAGGGTGAGATAATACAGCTCTCCTTTAAATCTAGACACGTAGGCTAGCTCTACTGCATTGCCATCTTCAAAACTTAACTTTGACGTGTTCAGCCACGAGACTAGACAAGCCCGATCATGAATGAAAGCTTGAAGTTTAAATGGTAATTTTGACTTACGTGCATACTTCATGATTGTACGGACATTCCTAGACCAGTGAAAGCTTCTGAGTTAAATGTTTTGAATTATATAGGCTCAAGGATCTCGAGAATGATACCATTCCACCTCGTAGTAGCTGGCCGGTCCATGATTGTAACCTCAATCAACTGAGGCAAGCCGTAATCACCTCATACCATTCGAAACACGTTTCCGGCTCGCATGGAATGCAAGGTGATACTATCACAAAGTCACATGTCCAACATCATGATATTCGACGTGTCTAGGATCTCAGGTTGCGTGTAATCGCCACAGAGTAATCGGCCAACTTTCACTGGAGGAGCCTTAGACATACAATGCAATTAAACTCCTTTTCAGTTTTTGGGGCCAAAAAGCATAGGTCGGTGTGGACAGAGCCCACGATGTTGAGATTCATTCATCGATATCCAAGAGTCTTAGCTTATTCGGGGAGCTCTCTTTGTCAAGTGCATCTAGACAAGACCTACATCATTCCGAATGGGTAGTGTTAACAGGACCGTAGTGGCAATTGAAGGAGAATGTAGCCTGGCCATGGAACGGTGGGGTCGATTCGAGTTTTACGTCATTCGAGATTGACTATAAACATGCGATTAGACACAGAAGTGCTGAAATATATGCCGATCAGCATATATGACTAGTACTGATCCTCGTATGATATTAGACATTATTGTGAAATCCATTGTATAAATTACTCGATTGTGAGCGTCAAATGCAACACGGTTATTGGTATGCAAGTAGTTAAATGTGTTGAATACCAAGAAGCAAATACCATCAGTAGTATGGACCACTACCAAGACGGGCAGGGTTTGCTATTTACTTCGCCCCGCTCTCACTGGATATTGTGTATGTTGACATTGTTCCATTAGACGACAGATGTATCCCCGTAACTAGTAGAAACGCCCGGCCCCACTTATCGACGCATTCAGCTGTCTAATCTCCTGAATCGTCATAGGCGCGAGCTCTATCGCCGAGCAAACAACAACCGGCGAGGTCTCATCTTCCCTCTGTAGAGCCTGCCAGATCTTTCCCATGTCATCCAGGAAGGCTTGTGCGAGAACCTTACCTTCCTGGTTGATCACGAGTGTCTCAACATGTTCTGTGTTGAGCCAACCACGATTCATGACGTCCAATAATCTTCCAATTGTTGCAGATATGCCATCGATATGACCTGCAGAGAGTGCTTCTTTCTCGGCCCTGACTGGACTTCCCCCAATACATGCATGAACGTTGAGGGCATACTTTTTCTGGAGATCCTGCGCAAGCCTGACTGCTGCTAGCTTCAGATGTGAGACTATGATGACTATTTGTAGTAGATTACTGTTTAGCAAGAGTCCAAATACACCCCGAAAGTGGCTCACGTGGTCATGGATGGTGCCCAGAGGGCTGCTACTTACACTTGATACCCCTCCCCTTGTTCACCACCATGGACTTGAACGTCCCATTATCAAGATTCACTATCAGTGGATGACTACTTTTACTCTCGCGCGCCTTTCTCTTGAGATCCAGGCCCCAACTGAACTCTCCAGCACTATCCTCAGTATTCGATTTGATGATTGGAATTTCCGCAGCAATGGCGGCGTTGGTTTGTACCGGAGACGTCGACTGCACTTCGTTTTGTTGATCACACGTCTCAGGCGTAGGAGTCCTCTTCTCCCCCAGGAGATCCGATGTAATGGTTCCAGCCTTTCCATATGGTGCAGGATTGACGTTATGTTTCCCCGACTCCAAATGCTGATGAAACGAAGACTGCTTCTTAAACACCCTTGGCTTCCCATTCACTTTTGGGCATAGGTGACATATAAGATCGGCTTCATGCACATCAGGACCCCCGACCGATTCTAGGATTATAGAAACTGGTCTGGGGGCCTTAACGGGTGGAATGAATGTAGTTAGGTCCCTTAGTTTCTCAGCCATTTTGGTTCTGCTGAACTCTTCAGCTTCGGGCGAGGAGGGGCGGAGGGACATCGCGAGCCGAAAGAAGTCGTTGTCCGTCACACTGTTCCAGCCGCCTTTGGTGACGGGATCGTGATTTCCGGATGGCTGACTCGACGCGGTTGTGGCCGGCATATCTTGTGCTTTGAGTTCTGGTTTGGACATGATGGATTTACTTGCTGGTTTGATGTTGACGACTATTTTGGGCTAACAAGTAAATATACAGACTGAGTCAGAGTCGAGGTATCTCCGGGGCTGATGCGGGGGTAGCCTCGTCCCCAGGCGTTAAGAACCTTGGGGTGCGGTACCGATATCGCTGTATATATGCGTATACTATAGGATTCAGCTGGACAGAGGTTACGTGGGAGGCTTTCCACCGCACCCCAAGGTTCTTAACGCCTAGGCGCCTGGGGACGAGGCTAATGCGGGGGTGGGGCTTTTATCGAATGGCGGATACATATGCATGCAAACATGCACAGATCTGATGATGGGCATAGTACGTACCTACCTCAAGTACACCAGACTCCTCAAGTACCTGAACGTCACGAGAACATTCCTTGCCTGGCTTTGGAACCTCACCTACACGTGCACGGCATGTACCTGGGTACTCGGGTAAAGAGCAGAATGCAATCAAATGGGACTTTTGTTTTTTTCCGCAGTTAACTGTCAATGGTCCATGTGTGAGTCAGTTTCGATATATCATTTTTTTTTTTTTATGCAGAGTTCAAAACAATCGTTTGCCTCAGCCCATTCTATGTGCAACGCCCCCAGAGGTGCAAATCGCGCAGCTTCCATTGGACGAGTTAGCAACCGGGCCACAATGTTACATGCAGTGTGGCCACCAACCGGCGATGGAAGGAGCAGATGTTTTGTTGATCACCTAGTGCAGTGCATGCATTTGCAGAATAGATTTGTACTCGAGTACAAACATTATTTGGTGGAAAATAATCTGTACGTCACGATGAAATAAGCTGTACATGTTGGCAGCCTATGTGGGTGGTCATATTCCGGCCAATGTGTGTATATTGGTACCTGTTAGGTAGGATCACTTGTACTCGAGTACTGACCATGGGTACACATCTATTAGCCTCGAGGCTACACATCATACACATCACGATCTGCTTAAGGAATTGCTCGGCGTTGAAATATAATGTTCCACCAGAAAGGAATCGCCTGGGATGGTGTACTCGAGGATTCGAAGTAAAGTTAACTGTGCTTTTCATAAGATAATTAAGAAATATGATTCATCTGATCTTGGCAGGAGATTAAGCATGTAGCCAAAAAATTGTACAAAAAGGAAATATCTTTTGTGCCTTTTGTCGTCTATGGATGTGTCTTCGCTCAACATGTATTGCTTTCTAGGACCAAAATACCTGCTTGTGATACCATCAGGCCGACGTCGAGCAAGCACAAGCCAAAATCAACGCCCCATGTACTGTACGTACACTCGCTTAGCTTCTATTTAGGCAAAACTGGACAAATTACAAAAGAAATCATTGGCATCCCAATCAGATGTACAGATGATATACTATAGCAACATATGTGCCTGATTATCCTGATATGTATTTTCTTACAAGCTTTCGTTACCTTTCGGCTTTGATATTTAGGTACCAGGTATATGAGGCGACAAACCGGTCAAGTTTCCGGTGGGAAAAAGTCTTGTACAAGGTCAGGTTACACAACAAATTTGTATGGCAGCTCCACACAAATGTTGCAAGGCTTGGCGCTTGTACGAGGTCAAAATTCTCCCCGTTGCAACGGGGGTTTTCAGGGTTATTTGAGCCTACCTAGGTCATTTTGCTCAAGTGCCTACACTACGAGTGCTTGATATTTTCAATATTCACAAGTGGTGCAAATATCGTACTTTGCCATAGATATCATGGCTAATTTTTGGAATCTACAACACTCGCCCCACGTGCACTATTCACCACTAACCCTAATTGATTTCACGGGGTCTGGGGGAATTTCAACGGGGGGAAACTTGCAAACCGATTTGTCGCACCATGCAGGTATGCAGTCATAATTATGCTCGTCATATATAGTCAAGATAACCAGGTCCTAATTTTTCTCTCTGCAAACGGGTCAATTGAAAAGAATGTAAACATTTCATGACTTCTCGCTGTCACCTTTTGAGAGATCTTGATGCATATGAGTAGGAGAAAACGATTCATTCAAGACGGCAAAATAATAGACCCTTGGAAAATAAAACCCGAACTAGAGATATATATATAAATACACACTTGATCCCATCCCACATCCCAAACACCCCGAGGCCGGCAGGAAAAAAAATAAAAGAACTGGCACCAGAAAACATGTCCCAACGCTAATATAATCATCCCCCATTCTCTGTAAGCAAGTACGAGTGCACACAGAGACATTCTGCGAGGGTTCTTTCGTTCCTCCATATCAAAACTATCCCATCCAACAAACATAATATATTTTACACATTTATAAAAACCACCTGCAACGCCAAAAGAATATCCCTACACAATCAATCGATCGATCCTTGCACGTTGAATTTACTGGCACTGGAAGTAGTATGCGTTGACCTCAACGCACTTGGTTCCGCTGACACAGCCAGTTGCACCAGTGTATCCAATTCCTCCGCACTGTCCGTACTTCTGGACGGTTCCTGTGCTTGCTGCAGTTGTGGTTGCGGCAGGAGCGGTGCTGGAGGCCTTGGTGGTGGAGGTGGCCTTGATGGTGGAAGTGGCTGGGACGGTGACGGGGGGCTGGGTTCCGCCGCATGTGAATGGACGGGGTCCGGGGATGGTGTAGCTGGTTGCTCCAGCGTACAAGTTGAACTTGATGCCTGGGTCAGATCCAGAGTATGCGCCTGGGAGACTGACGGTGGCTGGGCTGGTGCTTCCACCCCCAGTGAGACGGAGCTGTGCGCAGGTCATCTAGAACAGAAAGAAACGTTAGATACCAGAATATGCTACTTGAATATTCAAATGACGACTTACGTAGAGCTGGGCACCGGGGTAGTTGCTTGCAGAATGCAGAGCAATCAATTCACCACGGAAAAGGTAGTCTCCGTTTGCAATACACTTTGGGATCGTGACGGTGAATTTGCCTTTGTTGGCAATGAGCTTATCAACAGCCCATTGTCCGTTGGTCAAACCATCCTCGTAGATTTTGAACCATCCAGAGTTTGGGATAGGTCCCAGAGCATCTGAAACCTTTGCCATCCAGACGGAAACTGTGTTTATGAACCCGGTTAGAATTCGAAACGTTTGGCATGATGTGATTTGTGCTTACCTGGTCCCTTGTGGGAAGCATCAATGATCATTCCGGTGTTCAAGTCAGAGTCGAGAGTGTGTCCCCACTGGAGGGTGATCGAGTCACCGGCCTGGACTGATGCGACATTTGTGGAGATCTTCAACAATGGGTTTGGTCCTCCGTTGCAGGCAAGTGCTGAGCTGGTGACATCCTCGATTGGCCCATCGTAGGTAGGAAGTCTCATGAAGTCGTAACGAGCTTGCATGGCGCCATTGATACCAATCTGTTGGAAGATGGTGTGGGCGCTGGCACTGCTCGCGGCGAGCGCAAGTGCAAGTAAAGTCAAGTAGCTCTGCATATTGGCGGGTTGGAGGATATTTGACGAGACGACAGGGACTTTTGGGGTGGTGGAGATCAAATCAAGGAATAATGGGGAGATACTTGGGCTTTTATACAGTTTCCTACCCCATACCAATTCGTGCTTCTATTAGGTACTTTATAATTTTACATTTGTTTTAATTTACTAGGCGAGAGAAATGTGGCATATAGTACAGGGCTCTCGCACCCCCCAATACCCAAAAGAGCTGTAATCGTTGAGCTGGTGTGGAGCACATCCAAGATGAGTCTCCATGGCAGAGAGAAGACAAGCCCAGACCATCTCCGGGAATGCACCCGCAAAAATGTTCTACGCGCTGCAGTTAGTCCCAACGTGCTTACCAGATCTGGGCAGGCATCCTTGACAAGTCATGCGCAAAGTAGCTTAAATGGTAATGGTAACAGGTCCAGAGCAATATTACATGCCTCAAATAAAAAAAAGTGATAATATTAATATCTGCAAATCTAGCCAAACAAGGTTTCTCCCCGCACTCCCCACCAAGTCTGCCGGCTGTGCGGGTTAATAACTGTGAAGAGGTTGACGTTTCCCTACATGTGACAGGGTTGGACATACGTTGATACCCCGGAACAATGTTTGACCCCAGCCTAAACAGGCATGGTGCGGCGGCGAGCGTCGTCCGCCGGCCCTGGATTGCCGATGTCAAAACCAACTACCTACCTATAAAAAGGCTATTATACCTGGGCACGAGAACACTATAATGCCCTTTTATTGCAGCCAAGTCGCCGCGGGGCCAGTAAAGGTCCTAATAAGTTTAGTAGTCTAGACATTATGTTCATACACATGATTTGCAATAAATACATGCATTTGGGGACAATGGGCGGGCTTTTTCTGCATGGAATCAGAAATTTTCGGACATCAAATGATACCTTTTGACGTTCCATTGCCAGACGTCCACAGAAACTGCCATGATCGATCAGCTCAGAGCTGTGTTGCATTTGCTAAAAAAAAATTTTATCGAGGCGTAAGTGCCGAGCAACTTGTCGTCCCAATAAACTATCAAAATTCGCCTCTGAGCAAACTCTAGTCATCTTGCCACTATCCCCATGACCTCGGAGCTCGAACCGGAACCGAGTGATTAAGCGTCACCACGTATACATCGCTTAATTTGGCTTTTCTTTTCAGAATCCCCCCACAGAACTCAATTGTCACCTCTTGTTATCGATCACAGTTTAAGAAAAACAAACCATTGCCATATTTTCATAAACAGAAGCCAAATAGATGTAGAAGGTCCATCTATTACAGCCGTGGTAAAAAGAACCCGACAGAATCCCAGCAGCATATATATACACTTGCGTGGAATAACTTTATGAATATTTGATTCTGTAAACGATTGCATTTGTTTATAGCTGCCCCCATTCCGAACTATATATAAGGGTGCTAGCATCCCAATGTCCAAATCTTAATCTATATCGCGAGCTCGATGCATAGTAGTTCATGAAGAAAGCTGAAGTATGTTTCCGGCAAAAGGGGGCTTGGGGACGAGACTATACAAATGTTTGTAAAGGCTCTGTCACGCATCAGAGATCCGACATGTACAGCCAGCCGAGCTACTATCGAAGCCATGTGTCGATTTTTTTTCTGTTTATGGATAAGGTAAACTGCCATGTTGACTCGATTGGGGAATCGGTAAAATCATCAATGAATTGCCATATATGCGTACTCAGATTTAATATTTTCCTGAAAGGGCCATACCCAGAAAGCGAGGGATTAAATTCATCAGAAATCAGAAACAAAACGAGATTCCACAGAAATTTCCAGAGCCAGACCATAGCCATGGCAATGAAGCCAAGAACATTCCTTTCAGCTTCCACGGAAGAATTACATATACTTCCGCCTTGGCTGACAGTATTCAGCTATATGTCTCGTTCAAAATTTTGCAGGGATCTGAACTATAGAGCTCGAGTAGGATGGATAGTCAGAATTCGATTAAAACGATACTATGATTGTTGCCCATGCCATATGGCCAGGTTGCGTGAATAGAGTACCTACTCGTAATCGGATTCTAGTCTGAGTGGGGTTCGGAAAATACTCTATCCGTGTTGGGCTTTAGGCCATGCATTCTCGAGTTCTAGAACTTAAGTTGGGAAACGTGCGTGAAATACATTAATTACTCGTACGCTAAGGCTAGCTCTGCTTTGACAGTTACCCAGGTGGGAAGTAGCACATGAGATGTACCGCAGTATGCCTGCATATGGCGCTCGAGGTATTGCAACAATGACATCGACAGTGATGCCTCAACCAGATGTGGATCCACTTTCCAGTCATGTGTAGATAAAATAGTATGCAATCCTAGCAATCTTCCAAGCCGTGGGCCTGGATATGGATATCCAAATTGCCCCATCGAATCCGAACTCATATTCAAACTGTCACTTATTGAGTAATGAATGAAATGAATGATAAGGGCATTCTTGTGATCCCCACCCCCCCTCCCCGGTGGCAATTAGTATAAAATCACATATATACTATAAAGTAGATGCATATGCATACGACTTCTGCTAAACAAGTACCGAACCTCATTCAAGGTCAACATTTTCCATCTCTTAGGCTTAGCATCCTCTACACCAGCTAGATCACGGTCATACCTGGCGTTTACTTCCTTCTTCATCTTTATCACTCATTCGGACCCCAAAACACTAATACATCTCATCTAGCCACTAGGTAAGTCTCCTCTAGCTCTAGACACCAATGTGCAACGTGTAGATGTTATCCCATTACTAGCTAGACTGAAACATTTTACATCTTCGAGCCGCGTGCTTATAATACTCGAGTAAGCATTCTACTCATGGGCATGATCAGGCGTCGACGTGCACATGACGCCCACGGATCATCGTTCCTGACTCCCGGTCACAACACTCCAGCACTTGTAATACTTGAGGATTAATATAGCGGTTCCCCACATGCGCTAGCATGATAGCTATAGTAGCACCCATTACATGGCATGCGCAAGGTTCATTATAATATGAACCAGGGACGACCACTATAAACAATTTATTCGTAATGACATGGTATAACACAGAAATACCGTAGGCATGTACGTACTCGTGCATTACTCGCCGAGTCTGGCTTCGGATACCATAGAAAGTAGAGTAAGCCATGACCAATCTCTACTCGAGTATACGCGCATCCATCAGTAGAATCGATATTAATCAACCCAAGTCTACTCTGTAGTCTCCACTTTAACATTTCCTGCATACTATAAGGTAGGTGGGTATAGTGTGTGGGGTTCCCACGGTGGCCATAAGGACACTAATGTGAGAAAACCGTTGCTATATCACCATCCACCCCCACCCACTAGTATTTACTGCAATATACTCGTTACTGACAGAAAGTCCTGCACAAGACCGGGGGGTCAAAAGTCTGTGCGAATGATGATTTTGTATGTGTTTCCCCCCTGGAACAGGCCTTCCAGTAACGAGTATATACCACACCCAGGCATTACCCTAAATGAATCTCGTTTGATCTTTCCACAAACAGATTTTTCTTTCAAAAGAATCCATGTGTATTCGAACCTGGCCGTGCTAGTAGATTCCGTGTACATACATGTTGCCCTAGATCTAAGTGAAATTGGGTACCAACGCCGCACTATTACGACCTGGAATCTGTCGTAGGTATTCAATTGTGCTTGCAAGGCATTCGAATGTAATTCGTTGCATTTGAAGCTACAATGCGGCCCCGGGACAACTACATGGGGAGCTCCATATTAGGAGCTTGTCATGCATGTGTCATGGCCATTGTTCGCCGGCCGGATGACATTTCGATTCTTCCCACGACGTATATGACGCCGAATTGGGAAGAAATTGAGGAACCTTGGCTTAATCCAGGCCATTTAAATTTACAAGCCTATATTGCGGTCCAAGTATAACCGGTGATCCACTTTTATACCGCCTTCATTCTTATAGCTTGACGGTATGTTCCGTCGAAAACTTACCTAGGCTCACAATCGATGGGGCCTGTGATTGATCTAAAGCGGAATATAGTAGCCAAGACGTCAAAGGACGGAGGAGAATCCGCCAATGATTATTGTGGTGTAAAGGGTTGCTACACTATGAGAGTACCCACTCAAACAGGTAGTGGCTGCCCCCTCCTCGAATAAGATATTTTTTGGGAAAATGCATGACGAAATAACTATGTTTGGATGAAGGCGGATGGATACCCAGATACTTGCCCAATAAAAGAGGAGCTCTGGATTCTTTCTTCTACGAACAAACATGACAGTAGAGTAACATCAATTATGTGCTTGTGACCATATGTGGAGGTCATATATTGCGATGATCAGCATAGTCTACGATCATATTCATATGGGTGAAGAGGTGCATGCTTACACACATCATGGAAGTCGAAATCATAGTATACATAAATATCATAGTCTGTTGCTTCCGTATCAATACTATTATACTAATAATGTGCATTAAATCCGTAGTTATAACCTGTATGTTACGTAGGACTCAGAGCATCATAACCATATACAAATTTACCTAATGCGTACGTGTATGAGATGCCCCAAGAATATTCAAACATCAGGTATCCTTTAAGCGCCCAACCCTCTTTTGAGCATCGAAGATCATAATGCAATGCCTAAAATGGAAATATTCATATGTGAAGCCAGTTAGCTATATCCAAAGACGTCAGGTCCAGAGGCACACACTAGTCCACTGAATTCCACATATGTCAAATGTACAAAACCACATAACCACGCATCAATATCGATAAACATCCCTTTTACAAGGCCTAGACCTTCGTACATCCCTCCACGGTGGGTCTGCGCCATGATATATACGACTTACCCCTAGGATTCCTGCAGGCCACTACAACAACTTTCCATATCATACTGCTGACTTCCAATGCATAGGCATGCGGTACTTTCGAGTGTGGGGCGTCACGGTCCAATCGCTACGTATACAGTAGTGTGAGGGCACTCATAGATCCGGAACGGAATTATGTCACCCATATATCCTCACCCCCTACCACCCCCACCAGCTCGTTCGGGAGCCTTTGAAATCTCTTACTTACCCCACGATCGATTAGCTGGATCCTACGCTAAAACACCAACATGTAAAAGGAATATAGCTCGTGATCCAAACAGTAGATTATATATATTTTTGCATTTGCCACCAACTCGAACCCACCTTCGGCAACGGTTGGTTGATAAATACCTACTCTACTTAAAGTACATACTGTTTGCACGAGGTACCCATGCTCACTCTAGCGAGCATGCAAAGTACTCTAAAGATATACAAGCTTCACATGCCCAGCCATGGGTCACATTTTCTACAGGCGGTAATGGTAGGTTCCCGGATCCGGGTCCAGATCCGGAGCTCGACTCACTAAGGTGCCTACATAATCTGTAGCTGTTGAGGTATGTGCAAGTGGACTCCCTCATATGTCACCTAAATTGAAGAAAATGGTGGGTGGGTGGCATTGTGGTTCGGTTCAAGTGAGGTAAAGAAGAGGCAGGGTTCCTTCCATAATATATAAGTGTGAAAAGGCCTGTAAAGATTGGGAAACTCAGGTCATGCGCACGGCCCATATCATCCATGAGCCCTTTCTTGACCAGTGTTCAGCATACGTCTGCTGTCGACAGGCAAACTGATGAACAAAGCAAGCTGACTTCACTCCACTCTAAATACCTTACTCGAACCACATTTTCTACCCACAGCTTTCACCAGTAAATAGCAACTACGGCACATACGAATTTTTCCAACGCCAACCTGCCGTGTTCCAGTCCCAATGTTCGATCCCTTTTCATTTGAGATGGTCGATAACTGTCTGCCCAATTGCAAATACCTTTATTCCAGGCTTTAGAATATAGAATACAATATCATGAGCAAACTTCTTTTTGGATATTTGAGCTCCAGTTGCAACACATAAGGTATCAAAAACCGCTACTTGTTTTCAATAGACGTCTGTGAAATAATTTTGAGGTAATCCGGCTTTTAAATTTGTGGCACCGGTCGACCCCGTGGTTATGAACTATGATGATTTGAAACATATGCAATGCAAGTATGCCGTCTCTGCAGCTGAAACAATTCTCAGAAGGTGGAGAGATTGACAGCTGATTATGAAGTTATACAGCGTTACCTCACTCGACTTACGCTTCATACTCACGAGCTCTATTAGAGTTAGAATAAGAACGTTACTACATAAGTATTCGAAATTGACTTTTTTGGAAAATGCATTTGTTTCCACGCTGGTCATGTAATTCATTTCTCCAACATTCACGGATCCTGAAGTAGGACTGATGCACGCCTCTGATTAGGGAATGTGTTTCCTACATCCATTATGTGTGTAACACAAAGGAATTGCAATATTAATATGTGTATTAATTCCAAGCTAATTCTAACTCACGCTTCCTCCTACTAAGACAACTCTTAAATCCGAATACCTAATTATCGGCGAGTCTTGTAAAGGTGAAAACGCCTAACCAGTTTCATTCCCAGGCCTAAGCTACCGTAGTTAAACCCGACAACGTCGGCTGGTCTACCCTACTTCAGTCCGATCACAACGGTCATAAGCCAATGCACGTGATTGTGAGATACCTTTTTTTTGAAGATTTTACACCAATTAGAATATCTTACTATATCGGGTACAGTACAGTCCTAAAGCTACGTTCTAAATAAGGTATTGTCTTACATTCATAACCACCTCTACGGTATGTATATGCATGTTTCTGACTTCCAACTGCAATGGGGATGAGAGAATTTATGATGTGTAGGCATTAATATGCTCGAACGTACAAAGTAACGGATAACTACATATGCATATGTATGCTGCACAACATCATTTCCTAATTCAGGCATAACCATGGCATGAAACGTTCACCCATAGACATTCACCTTCGAACCAAGTTGGCTCAACGGGAGTTCAAGGAGATCGATTTTTCAATGCAGTCTATCAATATCCATTGGATAAGATTCTGAAGCTATAGCTACGATTATTTATATATATGGGGAATTCAAAGTAGAACAGGCATCCATCGATATCTAACCTGTAATACTCTAGGAGCTCCCAACTACCAATCAATCAAGGTAACATACATTCTGCAGATTCTGGGATGGGAGACCGGCGAGCTCAAGAGACACATTTTATAGCTCTTGGAGTCCTGGCGCGGACACAGATGGTGGGAAGCCTAAGACAGCATGTGAAGGAGTGTGAGCTGTGATTTGCAGAAAGAAGGTTATCGATATATATCGATATCTGTGCAACCACATTTTGCGGGACACAGACTCACATACATCATGCATCATACCTGATTATGATATGAATCGATCAGGAGGATGTATGCTCACCAAAGCTACCATGGTCAATTTTGTGGAAATGGAAAGGGAAAGGAAAGGATATAAAGGCTTCTGGATCTTCCCAGGGATCAGCTCGAGCTTCAATTACAGGGTTCGACTACAGCGTTAGCATTGGATCCATTATACTCAAAGTTCTATTTTATTCCGTGAGAACCCCTCGAGCTCACCACCGGCTCACCCTATAGCTATCATCAATGTAAAGGTCAATTACTAACTCACATGCCCCATGAACCATCCCATAGGCATATCCACGATGAAGCTAGCACTCCCTCTCCTCACCCTCATCGCGGCCCTCACAACCTCCGCCTCCACCGTAAACAAACGCCAACCCCAAGCCAACCCGGGTACCTCCGCCGCCTCCTCCTCGCAACCTGGCGCCCCCCCCGACTTCAGCGTCACCTGCATCCCATCAGGCTACCACCTCCTCGGCCCAAGCGGGTACTGCGGCGCAGGATACTACTGTAACAATCCCGAACGTCCACTGTGCTGCAACGCCATCTACCCACCGACGTGTTGTCCGTTTGGGTATCGGTATTGCTCGACGGATGGGTGGACTTGTTATCAAGGTTGATGGATCTAAATTTTCTGCAGATATGCGCGTCATGGAGAATTTTTGGGAAGCGAGTGGCAGTTGAGCTTAGGTAGCTGGCATTGGTTGCAATTGTGGGCAGCTGTTTCTATGGATATCGATGCATATAATATTCATGATATCGGTACATCAGGCCTAGTGAATACAAAATCTCAAGATCGAGAGAGTCCACTGCATGTTCCAGTGTGTATGTATGTACTGCTCATAGGGTAGTATACGCTGAACGTATCTGCGTATTCATGTTCCAGGTGATTCACAAAATCAGTCTATTCGCCACATAGGCCTGCCCAGAGATATATGACTTTGTCCAAAGTGGCAAGTCTTCAATTGCCATACGATCGATTGATCTGCTAGTAATTACATGATCGCTATAGCTGATAAACCTCAAATGCTTGACCTCTCAGCTAGGCTTTGTTAAGGGTTAACGTTGGAGGAAAAAGGACAGTTTCCCTTGCAAAGTGTGGTGATCACAAGAAAGGAACAAAATTGCCGAATGGCCTGGTCTGTAGAGCGATTTCACATGTGAAAATCTTGGTCAATCGCTCCAACAATTGCAAGTTATAACTACCTATATCTGTGAAAAGGTTTCCTTCAAAGACGAGTTAATTACCGTACTGCCTACAGACGCATGATGTCGCCATATACCTATACCGTAGTCTGTACCCAGGTGCTGTTCTCTTCTCTCTCCCCAGGTGCCTATCTATGTATATAGATTTCCGCACGCAGATATGGATCATATTTGGCTCAATTACATGTGCACATACATGTACAACGCTCGAAAGTGGCTAATATATGACTGTATGTATAAACTCCATCCATATATATTTTTGATTTGGGAATACGCTTCCTTACAGACTACCTAAGTATACTTCCGTGTAACATGCGTACGTATACGTACGTACGATGCTTATAATTAGGGATATCGAGCCGGAAAAGTTGTGGATTTGAGTTTTGAGAATCTGCATATTTCCCAGTTCTATGCCGAGTTCTGCGGGGGGGGGGCGGGAATTCAACGGGCTTTGCCTAGCTGTGCGAGCCAAGTTTGAATTGTCTAAAGTCATGTGCAGGTGTCGAGACGAGTGCAAGCATAGGTGAATAAAGGTAATTATTACCTATCAATACATGTGATTGTGATTATTGCAAGCTTTTATATATTCATAATTCAAGGTAAGCCAGATTTAGATATTTAGTCTCGCGGAGATCAGGAATCGATACCTATAAACTGGATATATACCCGGGTAGCTACTGGGGTAATGCGAGCGAGACTATAGCTATAGGTAATTAAGCACTAATGCTCGAGCTTTAGCATTAATATTGCAAGGCAAAATCCTAACCTACAGGCGAAACTAGCAGATCTTGTGAAACGGGATCCGAATCCATCCCGCCCGCCAAAATTTCAATTTAAAGGAAACGGCATAAAAGAGCTCATCTCTAGATCTTTGAACTCCCAATGTACACCAGGAGCTTCAATTGCAAGTTTCGACTTATAGAGCAACGTTGAGTGGCTAGCACGCTGGAGGCGGAGAAACGGCCGTCAAAGTTGTAGATATGTGTCTTTGCAATGTCCCGAGCATATATATCTATCGTATTTTTCGCTAACTAGCTAAAGACTTTTGTATTTCCTTTTATCTTGCCCCCCCCCCCTTTGCTGATAATATTTATGATTATAATTATGTATCCACCGGTTCATGACCGGTCGACCAGGTACATACCTATGTACATGTTGTTTTGTAAATCTACTTTCTCGGAGATTCCTACAACCTTAACTGATACCTAGGGTACATTTTTCTTTTTCTGTTCCCTCCCTATGTTTGATGTAAACCTCTCCAGCGGTTCAGGGTAATTATAACGTAACTGTGCACAATACCGAATTTCCAAAACCATGGCATGGCCAAGTAAGTACCTATTCACCCACATTCGGAGGCATACATAATATTAATTTCACGGGTATGTACTTGCCCCGGGCTCTTTGATAGCCAAACCATCTACCTAGGCGTACACGGATCAACACGTTAATACAAACGAGAAAACTCTTAAAATGAAAATTCACATGCATCATGATCATTGCAACCAGCAAAAAAAGCCGAAATTCCTTACCGGTTCCTAGGCCCAATTTCCTTTGATCAAAAGTTTAATCTACATTAGCTATAGTTAGAAAGGGACTTTGATTGATCACACGATATTTATCCCTTTGTATTAAGATTACTTATAAGTTCAGGGTAACCCAACAAAAGTATTATTATTACATGCATATTGGATGATTATTACACACGCATGTGGCCAACGTTAACATTAACGTCCACGCGTGTGAAATTTATCTCTTCTTTTAAAATTTGAAAATCTGTTTTTGATCTGCCTGAATTGTAGGTTATAATTACAATTACTATAGCTAGCACTATAGGCTTGCCTTGGTACCGGTCGCTGCCGCAATTTAAACAGTTGACGTCTCAATTCATGATCACGTTCGTGTCGTTGAGGGTAAATTTTCTACTTCTCACTCGACCGGCTGCAGGGGGGGGGATTAAACGCCATCTATGCGCAGCGCGGGGTTACCGTTAACGTTCCGCATGCAGAATTCCGTAGAATTCGAATTACCGCTACTTCCAGCTCCCCATTTCCTATTAGCTTCGGAGCTTGCTGCAAGTACATAGGTACGCACTGTATGTTGAGAGTTCAGCTAGCTATAGCTAGCTGCTAACTACGAATACACATACATACTTAAGTATGTCATATGTCATGCAAATATTGCACCAGCAGGACGTCTACTTATAGCCATATGCCGATAACTACCTAAGCTAGATCTAGAGAGTATACTACAAGACAAGCTATATATATCCTGCTGGGCGACTTTGAGCTCAAGGTACGGCCGTGAGTCCCAGTTCTTTCGATATTTAAATTTCAATATATACAAGATCTAAAAACGTCAACACGGTTGATCAACCTTACATGATTCGAATTCATTTATGCATGCTTTCGAAGAATTGATTTGATTTGAGTGAGTACCTACGTATACCCCTAAGTATGTACATATTTGACTGATGGACAGGCCTCGCTGTCTGGGTAAGCACAGTCATGGTTGAGCATAATAAGAAGCTTAACACTTGTACTGTCGTGCAAGCGTTTGATGCTTTTTTTCGACTTTCCACAGATTTCGGGGGTATTGGTATACGTATTCTTTATAACCCTCCCTTCCTACAAGTAACTTTAAAACTCACTTCCGGCACATGTGATTGAGCGACCTTTTAAATTTGCCAACAACTTTGTTTTGAAAAGTTTTTTTTTTTTCCCTTGTGAGAAATTTAGATTTAGAGCCACGTGCACAGTTTTCTGAAAATAATCTTTTTCCTGGATTTTCTAAAATTATTTTCAGCTAGTATATTACTATATATCTCCATATAAAATTTGAGAGAAAACCATTCTGATCATGAGATAGCGCTGTGAGCACCCAGAGCACAAGTACATGTACAGGATCGATATCGCCCGATTACGAAAACGATTTTGAATTCCCCTGAGGATCATGGGGTGGGGTTTGAGCCTTTTTTCAAGGCGTGGACTGGCCATGGGTTTATGTTTTTTCTTTCCGCAGCAGGTACCTTCTCTGGGTTGTTTGGTTCTGGTTTTTAGGAATCATAGTTCAGATAGGATTTAATATTTCCCGAAATCAAGCGTCAACGCCGACGTCAAAAGAAATGTAATGCTTATGGTGCCAAGGTTCTTGATGCGTGCGTTCTGCAGGAACCCAATACTGTACATGTAGAAATAAATCATGATCATATTATGGTGCAACATTAAATGGGTCATGATCGATATCAAGTAGGAGTCGAACCCCGCCCGTTGATCATGAATTCCCCCCATACGTAGCCGTAAAATAATAGCTAGAGGTAATATTAATATAAAAGTCGGAATGTCTTAAGATACCTATAGCTATATATATATAAGATAGTTACCTGGTGTAAAGATCTGAAAGTCTGACTTTAAATTTTTATCAGCATCATCATCAAAAACTTCAAATAGAAACTCCAACCCGCAAAATTTAAAAATGAAATCTGACAAATATAAACCTGCAAAATTTAGGTCCATCTATAGTGCTCTATTTTGCAAGAAAAACTACAAAAACCCACGCCCACCAAAACCTCCCCTCGTATGTACGTACGATGTTCTGATCACGATTTTCCCCGTTAGTTCTGGGGTTTTGACCTACAGTACTTGGGTAATTATTTTAAATTTATATAGCTTTACCGTATATAGAAACATGTACAACTGCTGTGAGGGCCCGGGGGTTTTCAAATTTTATTTTAAAACCCCGTAGTGATTAATATTTTCCCCAACCCCGTGCACGTGGTGGATTTTTCCAATCCCCGTACGTACGAGGTCTGGTTTGGTTTACTTATACGGAAATACACCAATAGATTCTTTTTGTTTTTTTTATCAACGCGATTGAGATTGAAATTTCTAGCAAAATTTGAAGTTGATGCACGCAGTACGTACGGTAGAAGGTATACGTAGAATCGTGAGCAGGCTGTAGTACGTACTTTAAGTATGTAGTGGTGGTGTCGATAAGCAACGTACACCCCGAAAGCTTCAAATTTAAAACAACACCCACCCACCCCCCCACCCACCCAGACAGGCTTCACTACGTATATAACTCCACACATACAAATCTTTCTTTTTTTTTTGATTTGCTAGGTAATTATTTGTATACGTATACCTATGTAGGCGACAGTACACCTACAATGGCCCCGGGGGTAGGTACCTACATAAGCTAACTCCACCCTTTACCCTCTTCCCTAGATCTCAAGTATTGTAAGTACACAAAGTTAAACTTAAGTACGTACACCACCCCATTTAAATCTGCACCACAACGCACATATATACATCACTAAACACTGTCCATACATGTACACATTCCATAAGCCCGATCCACAAATCCACAGCTACATTTACATTTTCCAGATCCATCTAAATTTAGTATCTAAACAACCGTGTATACGTGTATACGTGTAGTTATAACTACTTCTCAAGGTATGTATATGTACATAAGTAGATATAGATATAGATATAGATATAGGTATAGGTATAGGTATATAATTATTATAACCTCGCCATGGTTTGAAATTAATTCCCTCCCTATAGCTACGTATATACCTATAGCTAAAGGAAGATCATTATCATTATCATTGATATTCGAATTCTTTTTAAGAAACCGGCAGCACCTAGGAGGTATGTATATAGCCTAGCATACGTATACCTACAACCTAGGTAGGCCTTGAATATAAGCTTATTGGATATTGGTGGTATTTACTTACTTACCTACGTATACCCCATGATCAATAATCACGCTCATGCTCATCATAATCATTAAGAAGCTGAAGTTTCTCCGCATGTACGTGCCCAGATCCCATCCATATGGCCATGGGTCTACTCGATACGTATAGCATTAATATTAATATCAATATCCTCGTGAATTGCACATGTAGGTGACTCATTCGAATTCATCTCAGGATACTCAGGAAGATTAATATTAATATTAATTCCTAGATGGATATATTCAAGACTACAACATGTTCCTCACCTGAAAAAAGGAGATGTAGGTACATACATCGCAGACCACTTACGCACTAGTACTCTATATCTCTACATCACTTTAAATTCCAAGGCTATATCTATCACGGAAATACATACATCAATCCCCGAGAAAATCGAACGAGAACAACAGAAATATAGAAATCGTTTCATTTGGATGCCATGTACCTAGGTAGCTACAAGTCGACTAGTGCTCGGTAACGGTACTTTCTGAATTCGAATCCAAACGAGACTTCATATATATACATAGCCAAGGTAATTATAAGTAAGTACTTTTTTTGGGGATGTATACGTAGGTAGGTACTTGCAACCAAACCAAACCAACCCAAACAAAAACCAAACTAAACCAAACTACGGAGTATAGAGTCATTCCCTTGCAGTGCATTGGTACATTGGCATATATTGGGCGTGAGTCACGTCAACGTTCTACGTTCTACGTACTACGTACTCTATACCTACGTATGCGCAATACCCCATGTGTGGTTATCTCGCGATCGTCGAGAGAGATTTAGAGTTCCAGTCACGATCACAATCACGATTAATATTATAATTGCTCAAGCTTCGGGGATTAGGGGATTACCATTCTTTTTTTTTTTTTTTTTTTTTTTTTTGGGTGGAGTCATATAGATGCATCTCTCTAGAGTATGAGTATACTCGAGTACCTACGTAAGTAGGTATGCACATTAAGCCCCTGCTAGCTCGCCTCCTCTCGCTGTGCATGCGGGGGGCTTGAGTCTAGATATGAGGCTCTTAAGCTTTTCAGGAACGTCATTGCAACGTCAACGTCAACGTCAACGGAATAAAGAGGTATATATACATATATGATCGAAGCAACTCCAACTCCAACTCCAACTACCTATCCTAAAATTCTCAAACTTGGCTACTCACACCTAGCTTAAGCTTCCTACCACGGCTACCTCGATCGAGCTATCAGAGCTGTTAGCTGTCAACTGTCAACTGTCAAACCTCCTCGCTTTTGGCTAGCTAGCTAGCTAGCTCCTGGATCCTGAGTCCCGCTTTTTAAAAGCTCGACTCGAGCCCGGAAACCCTTTACAAGTTACATAAACCTAGCCTCGTAAGGTACACACACACATTACCTCCCACCCCACCACTGCCACCACCACCACCACCACCACCACCACCACCACCACCACAACAACAACAAGAACAGACGACAAAACCCCACCTCACCACCTCACCTCCGTCCCTCCTCCCCATCACACCACAACAACCAACATCAAAATCAACAAATGTCCACCTCCGACACCCCCCCCACCACCTGGCCAACCCTCCACCCCCCCCCAACCCTCACCCCCACATCCCCCCCGCTCACAATCCCCTACCACCCCTCCCTCACCCCCTACCACCTCCCAATCCCAACCCTCCTCGCCACCGGCCTCCCCCCCTCCCCCTCCCCCTGGCCCACCACCACAACCCCACTCCACCCCTCCCTCCTCTCCCCCACCACCACCACCTCCGCGAAACCAGACCACCTCGCTGCAGGCGCCTACATCCTCCACAACTCCACCCTCCTCCTCCTCCTCCGCTCCCCCACCGAACCCGCCTTCCCCTCCCTCTGGGAGATCCCCGGCGGCGGCGCCGACCCCGCCCTCGACGCGACGCTGCTGCACACCGTGGTACGGGAGGTGTACGAGGAGACTGGGCTCGTTGTATCGCGGTTCGTGGAGCCGTGGGTTGCCGTGCAGGGGTTTGCTGGGCGGGGGGGGGGGAGGTTGTGGGGGAAGGTGAGTTTTGTTGTGGAGGTTGAGGAGGGGGGGGAGGTGAGGTTGGATGCGAGGGAGCATAGTGCGTGGAGGTGGGTTGCGGGGGTGGGGGAGGTTGAGGAGGTGGTGCGGGGGGAGGGGTTTACGGCGGGGGAGATGGAGGGGTGGGTAAGAAGGGTTGTGGGGGTGATTGAGAGTGGGGGGTTGACGTTGTGAGGAGGAGATATATTATATATTTTTATACATTTAAATACAAGATCACGCCTCGGCAGGCTCCACCCCAAAACACCCCAGCCACACATGCAGCGCCCTCGCAAACATCCTCTGCGGCACCCCCGCGCGCGGGTTGTTCACCGCCGGGTCAAAGTCATAGCAATGCTCCGAGTTCTCCAGCGTATACCCAAACAGCCTCTCCCTCGGGCGCACCCCGCACGCGGGCACCTCCCCCGTCACGGGCGTGCCCAGCGCAAACGCCTCTGCGCTCAGCGGCGTCAGGCTGCGCCAGGGATCCCACTCGCCCGAGGTCCAGAAGGTGTTTGACGGGCGCATCCTCCACCCGCCGTAGAGCGCGTTGACGTACTCTGTGCGCGGCGAGCGCGGGAGGTGGCCCGAGGCCAGGCCGTCGGGGAACTGCGCGTAGCACAGGGCTTGTTGGTGCGCGAGCGTGTTGAAGCGGGACCCCAGCGCGTGCGGCCCGAGGTTGGTGCCCTGGAAGAAGCCCCACTCGGTGCAGTACTGCCAGGTCCAGGCGATGCCCGCGGGGCTGGTGAAGCGCTCGCCGAGCCGGCAGGAGGGCGTGCGGGCGTTGTTTGTGACGAAGCCCTCGCAGTAGGAGCCGGGGTTGTAGGCGTTGACGAGGGCGGCAAACAATCCCCACCGCGCCCAGCGGTCCGCGAGAACCTGCGCCGTGGGCGCGCGGTGGTCGCGGCCGCCTTCACCTGTCTCGAGGACCTGGCAGAACTCTTGCAGCACGGGGTCGCCGGCGCCGAGGGACTGCCAGCCGTAGAGCGGGTAGAGGAGGGCGTCGGCAAAGGCGCCGTGGGTGGTATTCTCGCCGGTGCGGCCGAGGAAGCGGGACTTGATCGCGGCGGCGGACTCGGGGGAGAGCGCAAGCTGGGCGTCGATGTATTCCAGCGCGGCGAAGATGTGCGCCGTGCAGTTTGCCAGGCCGTACTCGGCCATGCCGCGGTGCACCTGGTCCCAGTAGAACGTCATGTTTTCCGAGGCCTGGATGGGCGCCGATGATGCGTATGCTGCGAGTAGAGAAATCCCCAGGTTAGTTCATACATGTTCATCAGAATATCTTCAAGATAATACCCACCAGCATAGACAGTCTCCGGAAACCTCTCCCTCAGCATTGCCGCCCTCATCCCCGGATAACTCCCCCCCACAACCACCCACGGCGTGCCCTTGGGATCAAAATCCACCACCTGGCCCAGCAAGCTCTCCCCGGGCACCTTCGACCCAAACCCCCCCCCCACACTCCCCATCCCCCCCCCGATCCTCCACCGAAACCCGCCCGCAAACACCTTGAAATCCATCAACGCCTGCTCCGTCGTCAGCCACCTCATCTCCTCACTACTCGTCTCCAGATCAATCCGATACGGCAGACTCTCGCCATAATACCTGTGCTCCCACAGCACCCCCAGCCCCCCAAACTCCCTTAGGTACGCGTTGAAGAAGCTGAGGTTACTTGTCAAGTACGCCGCGTAATCATACGCATTCTCGGTCTCGCCCGTGTCAAACACAAACACGGGCCCGCCGGGGCGGTAGTACGCGTCGACGACAAACAGGCGGTTGGGGAACGTGTAGGGCGCGGGGGAGGGGCCAAAGTGGTTGATTGGGAGCTGGACCGTGACGTTGTGCAGGGTGGGGGGGGTCCACTCCTCCTCCTCGCTTGTGCTGTCGAGGAGGAGTTGCACGGACTCGTCGAGGATGGTGTTGCTGGTTTGCGTGCGGGATGTGCGGAGGGACTCGAGTTTCTGGGCTGCGGTTGTGAAGGAGGTGGAGAGGCGGGTGAGGCGGTTGGCGTTGTGGATGTCTTGGAAGGAGAGGCGTGCGTGGGTGGGGGTGGGGAGGAGGGGGAGGAGGGTTGTGAGGAGGGGGCCGAGGACGTGGAGGATTCGCATTTTTGGGTGGGTGGGCTCTCTCCCTTTATCCGCTCTTTCTAATCTCAAGATCGATTCTGCTCTCTGAATTTCCTTTAAATTCTGTGCGATTGTCGTGATCTCGATAGATATATATCAGTACCTAGATTGTTGTCGAATAACTGAATACCCCACAACCACAACCACAATGTCGAAAGAAACAAAATAAACGAATAACGAGTGTATGGATATTTTTTTTTTTTCGACCTTTGCAAGGAAAGAACGAAGAGAGGCGATCGAGCTCGAGAGCATGCAGTTGGCAATTGGCGAGAGAGTGGGGAGAGGCAGCGCATGCATCCCCTCCATGCTTATATACATACCCCAAACTACATGGCCTCTTCATTTAAATTCCTATTTTTCCTGATATCGATCAATCTCGATCGAATTTGGCCATGGCCGGGCCACGCGAGGTTGCCTGCGCCATGCAAGCTATGTGCTTTAAACGGTAATGATAATAATATAAATATATCCATATTAGAGTGTAAATTAAATCCCCGGAACTCCTCCGCAGGAGGGGCCCGGCTGGGCACGATACGTATACTACCCGGAACTAGTCTCTAGCCATGGCCTGTTCTCGTCCTCTGGCTGTTCTTGCGTACCTAGATCCTCTGGCCATGGTTTTTGCAGGATTAATTATAATGTTCGAATTAACTCTCTCCATATTTATTGCCCAATATGGCCATTTGCAATTGCAATTGCCCGCACTATTACTACCTGGTAGGTAAGTACCTAGGTAGCAGGTAGCTAAGGTAGGTAGGTAGCACGAGTCTATAGGTAGCTAATATATATACAGTATATATATACCAATATTATATATAAAGTATAGATGTAATTTATCCCACGCGGATCTCGTGGCCAGGCGCCGGTGCCCCTCTGTGAATTATTGCATGCTTGCAAAGGAACATTCGAAGATGTGAGAATTGTGAGTGACAGAGTAGGTTTCGCCACTACGCCACAGCAATGCAATTCCAGGTTTCAAGATTTAGAGCTGGTGGAAACGTAGAGAGGGGGCTTGTAATTATAATCATAATGCATGCCTAAACTTGTTATAAGTATACTGTACCGACAAGCCCTACCTGGTAGGCCCTATAGCTATAAAACGTTTTTTTCGCCGTTTGGAATCTTCGGGCCGAAAGTCGACGGTGCCGGTGCCGGGGGCCGGTAGATGCCTGCGGCGTTGGATGCCGTACGTGGCATGCATTGTATACTATTATAATTATAATTACCTACATATTGTGGGGTAAATCTCACAAATGATACAATTAATGCCTTTTTGTGCAACTGTGAATTCGAATGCGAATGGGGGGGGGGGGAGATCCGGATTAATTTTGGTTATAATTATATATGCTTGGCCAGTTGCAGTATTCACTTACATGCACACGTGGGGGTGATTCCGTAATATTTAAATATATTAACTTATACACAGTAGGTACTTTGGATTCAGGCCGTACGCCGGCGCCTTCCATCAATGTATATGAATATATATATATATGCCTATAATCATTGCAAATTACATGGGTAGCCATTCGCAAGATTCGCGGGCCAGACGAGAACATGCCAGGCCCAGTTTTGGGAAGAGGGCCATTAGATATCCTACGTATATATACCTTAAGAAAAAAGCGGGTTTTCCTACAGCCGTCTGTATACAGCCATAGGCAGGAGAATCAGCTCAAAGGGGCATCATTTCAGCCTGTAAATCAATCTCCCATTAAACTGGTGATACCTGCCCTGAAATAGTAGTGGTATTGTGGTGCACTGGTTCTGTTCACCCAAAAGGGAAGTATCTCCACATTTGCCACCCATTCCCACTGTTTTAGACTTTTCCCAACCCGGATACAACTGCTCTGCCTCCTCCAAATTGGGCGAACTGTATGGCCGTCTGTATACAGTTACTAAAAAGGGGGGCTTTTTCTGAAGGTATATATGTATATGTGTTAACGCTATATATAACGAGCTATCAACCTTCGAATTTCGCAACCATCCATGGATATTCGAGAGCTGCTCATGATCATGATCAACCGGCTGGATCCAGTATGTATACTTCTAGTCTGGTGTGGTATACTTCAAAGCCTATAGCTTAAGTAGGTATAGCTATAGCTACCCCAAAGTCAATTGTAATGATGCAATCTCATCTCATCTCAACGTACGACGGGCCGGGGAATTTTCCCCATACTAGAGGTACATGTATGTATGTATGTACATTTATCCTAGTCGAGCCGGCGCTCCCATTACAACCGGTACGTACGTACCCAACCCCACCCCCCGTGCGGAGGATTGTTTTAATCCGCCGGCCTGGTGCACCGCGGCCCCCACCTCCGGCCCCCGTACTTAATCACTCACTGTTCAGTACATTCAGAAGGGCGCCTGCAATTCCCTGGGCCTAGGCATATTACATTATGATGGGTGTATAATTATATTTTATATTTGGAGATGGGGATGTAACTACATGTACAGCCGGTGCCGGATTCCCGTTCATTTTCGAATTCAATTGTGCAAGATGTGTTCTGTTCATATATCGATATCAATATAGGTATTTGCATTGCAATTGGTCTTCTAGAGGTAACTATTATATAGCTAGCGGATGGATGGTGATGGAGGTTATGAGGACTTGCGAAAAAAAGTCTATATATAGGTACTTATATGGACCGGTACGCGTGACTTGAGGCTACGGTACACTTCATGCTCAGGAGATCTATGTAACTTCGAGAAAGCGGGTTGTATATATGATGTGATGTGGAATTTGAAGGTGGCTAATTAGTCGACCTCGTGACTAGAGCGTGGCACATACACATATGGGAGAGGAATTCGAATGAATTCGAGGCCCAAAGAGGGCCCAGGGGGCCGGTCTGTCGGCGTTCACAGGGACCGGTCGGAGTTTACATACCTACCTAGGTACCTACATACATACGTACCTAGGGCAAGGGCTTTGCACCATAGTATACTTCTCAATTGCAATACGGTGGGTTATTGAGTGTATATACATCTTCCAGGTTATACCGGGGGCAAGTGACATGTACGGTACTCTACTCTACATATCACGACAAAAAAAGTACCTACTAACTAATACCTGTTGGGGAGGATCGACTACCACTTTTGGAAGTCCCAAGACGGCAGTCGCCACTTGGATATATACTACATAAGTAGTCTCGTGCCCAGCCGAGGGCCTCCTGTATAGATACAACTCTATCAATATCAATGTCTGAAATAAAGCTACACACATAATTAAGAGGGATGAGAATTTCCTTGGAAGGAGCTCGAGGCAAATGACTTTTGATCAAATAGACTTTGGAGGTCTAGATCTAGAGTAAGTTACCCAACACCCTTATAATTAAGTTTCGGCCACGGTATACGTAGGTAGCTATATACCTAGGTACCTCTATAAAGTAATATTAATATTCTGGATCTAGATCTCGATAGTTGGGTACTCTTGCAAGAGCTCTTGAGCTCGTCGGCTCGAGGGCGATTGCAAAAAAAATTCAAACACAAAAAACATGTAATTCTAATAATTACTACATCTTATAATTAATTATAAACTCAGTGGGGAAAAAAAAATCAGAAAGGAAATCCCAAGGCCTCATGCGCAAGTAATAATACACAAATTGCAAATTGCAAATGCAAATGCAAATGCAAATTTCAAAAAAAGAAAAAAGGGTAAGAAAACAACCGAAACCTGCCCTGAAAGAATTCGAAAATAGTGAAAGTGTATAACAAAAAGATATTCAAAACAAATTTGAAGAAAAGAAAAGAAAGGAAAAAAAAAAGAAATTTGAATGTCGGCCATATTCATGGTGGTTTAGCTATAGGATCCGGAGAAACTATTGGACATGTAATTATAATATTAACAATGTAGTAAAATCGTGCCCAAAAAAATTTCTTCGTCTCTTTTGAACTCGTACGTCCCTCCTCCATCACCCTCCTCGAGCTCCATCCCCCCCTCGAGCTCCTCCACCCCCCCCTCGCTTGCATCATCGATCTCTTGCCTCCGGATCCTCATGATCAATATATCTCCCTAAGCGCCCACCGAGATTAACACCGGTACCACCAGTCCCCATAAATAAATTGTAGCTCTAGCTACCTAATATATCTAGTCCACGAACACGAACTCGAAACACATATTCATAAGTACTAGTAGTTACTCTATACTCCCATGTTGGTGTGTGCCCCGCAATATCCAAGCTTATATATATATCCCCGAACGCTATAGCTACTTAAGCATGGATGTTGCACGTTGTGGTCTCCGGAGTAATAATAATCCATGGATTATGGCCATTAATACCGGGTCGAAAATATAACTAATAACTAGCAAAAAAAAGTAATATATTGCGAAATATATTGCAATTATGTTGGAATTATGCCTAAATTCGGATTAATATTCCAAGAGCGGTGTTGGTGCAGGAGGCCTTATAATTATATATATAGCTGGCTAGCTTCGCCACTGGCCATGATGGAGGGGAGGTATATTGATTTGAATTGGTAGATGATGCTGATGATGTGGACCATGTTCGAGCTCGAGCTCCCCCACTCTCCCACTCTTCTCTATAAATGTGAGTTGGATTGATTCGTATAATTGCATATATAATGTATGATGTACATGTATGCTCGCTCTATAATTATAATGAAATCCGAAGCTATAGCTATATACATATCGACCCGCCCGTACGTAATCTCGAAATTCCCGTGGAAAACTCTATAAAAATGCCAAAAATATTAATGCTGCGCTGTCTCTACCGTGTCCGTATATCCGTATCCGTCCGTATTCTGTATATATACCGAGAAAGAAAATTGAAAAGGGAAGAAGCTTGAATTGTAGGAAGTGTGAGAAATTATATGCAAACACTCCCCTTCTTGCACTTGATACACGAATGTGTATCGGGGCGGATAAGTGTTGACCTATATAATATAAATGTGAAATAACATCATCAAGTCAGTACTAGTCCTTCAAGATCCAAGATTCAATCCAAAGCTTTAAGATGCATATGGGGTAATAACTCACACATTCCCAAACACACACTCATTCCTCTCCCCGCTCACACACGCCCCATCCTGATACCCCTCAAACAGCGTGCACGTGTACCCATCCGGCACCTTCAGACTCGCCACATTGTTGTTGTCCACGCTGCCCAGCCCGTGGCTCTGCCCGAGCTGGATCACGTTCGGGTTGGCTTTGCCGTCAAAGTGGCTGTGGGCGTAGAAGATCACCGTGAGCGCGTTGTCGCCGGGGCCGGGGCGGGGGTCGTCCCAGTTGTAGAAGAGTTTGGGGGGGTCGACGGCTTGGCGGGTGGTGTGGTGGGCGGGGGTGGTGGTGATGGTGGTGTAGTGGGTTGGGGCGGAGAGGGCGAGGGTGGTGGTGGTGAGGAGGATGAGGGGGAGGAGGGTACTGAAGAGATGGGGAAGTTGGAGTTGCATTTTTGTCTTTGGGAGTTGAGATGTCGGTATCGATATATAGTGTAAATTATTGTAGGTAGGAGGACTAGCCTGCACTGTACAGTCGACGATTTATTTGGTGGGATTTGTATTGAGCGTATATATGGAAAGTCCGAAGCTATATCTAGATCTATGTTGCTTGCACAATTCAAAACTCGAGATAATTATAGCCTTTAAATTTTCCGTGAACTGAATCGATACCGAGTGATGTGAGTTTAGTGTGTGAGGGAAGAGGAAAAACAAAGAAACCAAAGAACATCAATTTATATAAGTACGAAGTTGACTAAATTAGAATTTGCATGAACATATTCCATAGCCTCCAAGATCCTTGGTTTAGATTCACACTCCACCTCACTCGCTCACTTCGACTATCGTCATCCCCGGACTCCATCCACAAAAAGATTGAGCTACCTATAAACGGTGTAGTCATTCTCTCCTAATTAGGAGGCCAACCTCAGCTCGAGGCGCCTCGAACTCCTCCAATGCATTATCGTCATCATTCATAATCATAGATGTCTAGTTACCTATGTACGTGCATTATATTACGTCCTCGCACAGCCATCCATTGCGTGTGCAGTACGGTCTATTTTTTTTTGCAATTATTGTAAACATGCATATGCTTGAATGTTTTGCCTTGTTTGCTTTGCCCCATTTAGCTAGGCTTCTATTGATGTTGCAAGCTCTACCTAACTAAGTAGATATCGTGCCTGTTATAGCTATAGGGCTGGTAAGCTCTCACCACCCACCCACCACATTGCATTAATATTATACTCGAGTCGTTTGCAGTCAGTATAGTGCTATATATGAATTCGAATCCACGGGTAGAGTACATTATAACTTTATAACTCATCGACCATGTACAGCTGACTCGATCAAGCCCATTCACTTCGAATGTGAATTACAACTCGAGCTTCGACAGCTGGCCCAGGCATGCCTACATCAAAAACATGTTCAAATACATATATATACGAGTTACATACGTATACCTGTTTAGTTCTGGCTAGCTAGATAAAGAAATCAAACATTGCAATATAGAACATGTGTATTGAGATATAATGATCATGAGTATACATCGATGCATATGCATAGCCCATATAAGGATGTAGGTAGTATCAGCTTACAATTAGGACAGGCCTGACTCATGTAACATGTACATGTGTGGCTTATCCCACCACCCATGGCAATTGAATATAACTAAAATTACCATCGAATGGTTGACAGATCTTATATATATGGACATGTAGATATCGATGCAGGACCCTGTCCTAAAGGTGGGGGGGGGGGGGGTTGTCCAGAGTCCCGGTTTATAAACATATGCCCAATTTTTTGCAAGTTGGTCACTGGTCTTCGATTTCCCCAGATTTGGTTTTTTCCTTCTTCGCCGACCTACCGGGTACTCCACTAGTTTAAAATACCGAATTCCTCCATTCGGAATGCTCTCTCTCTATTGCATGTTGCGTGCGTAGGTACGTATGATGAAGATCCCAAAATTCTTCCTCGTAAACCAGGTTACCGGGCTTTCTTAATTGTGATTGTGAGACATGTATAATTGAGGCCTAGGGGAGCCGACCTCGAACGCAGATGTAGAATACCTGAGATGGATACAGATAACAGATGGTTTCATGATGGATGATCCTTCTCAATTCGGCGTTTCGAGCTCACCGCACTTAATTGATGACGTTAACGTTGCTATGGGCATATTCAATGCCACATCTAGAGCATGGAATTCGAAGCTGTGCATGCATTCTGTTAACGTTACGTGCTCGATACATATAGATGCGAGGTGTATGAGCTGGGGTGGTTTTTTCAAGGCTTCGTAATGTGTGGCTTGGTGGATGTGTATCTCCGTATCCGTCTCCATGAGGCGGTGAGGGTAGGTACGTAGGCATCTATGTGTAACGATCGATTTGGAGGTGATCAAGAAAGTTGGTACGATACAATCTCTAGCTCTTCGTTATTTTCGGCTGGTATGTGCTCAAAGGGCTCCAAGCGTCATCAGGAAAAATAGTCCACGCATTGATCCCAGCTACCTACCGTAGAATCGGGGCGATAAGCACATACACTTCAATAAGCACATACTGACCTATAAGCACGGAAAAACTGCACCTTGGTTCTGAATTGATTTGTGCCAGGATATTAGCACTAAGATGTGAAGAAAGAATTTCAAGTAATAGGGCATGTTGGGAGGATTAAACAAGAGATTAGAGCATAACGGGAGTAAAAAAGGAAGGAAGAACTACTATAAATTTTGAGTTCTTGTTCACTTTTATCGATCAATCAACATCAAAACCAAAACTTCAAATACTATAAGCATAGTCCTGGCTATAAGCTAGCTCGGGTCTATAAGCACGCAAATTCCATTGCCTCACTCTGCAAAAATCTTCTAAGCACATGTGCTTATCGCCCCGATTCTACGGTATAGCTAGACATTGAATTCCGTGGCTGAGTGAACGTGGATATATATGGAATGTCCTGAGATGACGGACCTCGTTATGTAGCAATATCAACTATCTCCAGCATACATGGATGTCTGCCTGCTTCTTCGGGTCATACAGGCGGGGTATGCGCTACATAGAGGAAAACAATGAAAGATTGTTGTAATTGAGGCTTGGAGATTCTCTCCTCTATCTATAACGCCTACAGACGTATGCTACCTAGGTAGGAAATCATGCTGAGTAGCTAAAGCTATAGGTTATACATATGCCCCATTTTGAATTCCCCAATCCGGTCCGGTATACCAAATTCATGCGGCGCAGGTATACTATGTATTCTTTGTATATATTCCTGGGCCCTCTTGTGTAAATTTAGCAAATTTATCAATCTTCTATTAACTACTACTGCTTAACCCCGCACATAGCCACCTGGGCTGAGTTACCTTCCGGTGCGCCTTCCAGTCAATGCCTTCCTTTATTCATTTGTAAGACCGTATCAAGTAAATTACTATACATGATGGATCGATAAGGAAGCAATTTATAAAATCTATATTTATATTGAGAAGTATAGCTATAACTAGAGTCTCCGTTATAGCTGATTATATATAGATGCACGCGGTATTGTTATCTTGAGGTAAAAAATGGTATTTATCTCGGCGTGCAATGATCAAGAGGCGTAGCCCTGATGGTGATATCGATGCAGATGACGCTTTACATCATGTTGTGTTTCGAAGTACACAAGCAATTATAAAGGGCGGTTTCCAGAAGATTTATGTTGAGGAAAATTAAATATAACAGATCCAAGTTTATAATTAAGCAGAACACTTTCATGGTCATGCTATTCCGAGGTACGTTACGTACTGGCCCATACACAACCTAATATGACTGGTTCAAGCCCTTTCCTGCACTCCACGGCACCCCACGTGAGTCTTCCTAAAACGGCAAATCATCACACCACCCCCACCCGCGACTCCCGATTCGGAAAATCGGAGCTTGGCATTGATAACGGAAACCTGGTTTGGGAAGTGACTGCCGGAAATGGAAGGAAGGCTTAAGCAGAGTAGTTTTAAGCTTGCAGGTACAGGTACGTACCATCAAGTAGTACCCAGAATACAATTTTACTTCAATTTCAATTGAGGGACCTAGGGGGGCGGCGTAATTGATGTATTTGAGATTTTTGGTGTGAACGGTAAATAAGCAAATGGTCGGACGATGGTATACATGAGGTGGTACTGTGTACATGTCCGGCTTTATCCACTTAAATTATGGTTCTTATCGAGTCAAGAGTTCTGGTAAATGTATACCCGTTATAATTCGTTATAAGAATACATTCAGCGGCCCTAATACACATGGCTGCATCCCGCCATAAGCATACCCTCAGGGCCAACATTCCCATGCTTATAACGAGTTTATGCTTATATCGGGAGGAAACGGGTGTTAAAGGCGTTTTCGGGCTTCACACTCTATGCTTATAACGAATTATGCCTGTAACGTGTATGCTTATTATAACTGAAGTCATCTGTATCTCATAACGCCGCAAAAGTTTCTGTCGCTATATAAGCATAAATCCGTTATAAATAGGCATACAATCCAAGTGGGACTAAATGTGGAGCGAATCGCCCTCTTGATTCAAATTCAGTATATTTAATTTGGGAAGAATTTGGAAAAAGATGTATTCGCGTGAGTCCCCGTACGCCTGTGAAGTATCATCTACCAGCAACTTCATAAGACACATAAATGCTCCGCAGTGTCATCTTCTATAATTTGAATACGTCTCACTCCTCTACATTCAATTCAAGAGTATTGTTAGAACGCACTCTGAAGCAAGATATACAACCTCACGTGACACCTTGTTACAGGTACTGGATCAATTACCTACCCTGAACAAGGCACCGTTTCGAGAAAATCATCAATTGACGAATCAAATCTCTCCGTCCTTGTATTAGCGTCCTCGCTACCCTTCCACATCATAAGCATCCAATTATATGGAATTCAAATGTTACAAGCATATTTTCTTTTTGCGAGATACTACTGCACGTGCGTGACATGTATGTATGGCGAAGTGGGGTACGTGTCAATCTCGAGCATGCTCACCAGGTACAGATTAATTGGATATTTGCTTTTATTCATGTGATAGTTCTTCGTAGTCTTGTGCCGTTCTACTTCTGGGGATTCAACGAGTGCTATTCAGGCTTCCTTGGGGTATTCCAGATTTAGAATTGGGCAGGGTTGGTTTGGTTTACACGCAAAGAGGGTTTGGATTTAGTGAATGTCAACAGGAGAGGATTAGGAGTTGAAAAGCGTATACGTATACATCTTTTCATATAAGTTCATCACAGAAATTGGTTGATCCAGAGTATCGGTATTAAATTGAAGATCTTGTCGTTAACGGGCTGGATATAGGCGTAAAGATACGTATATTACTGTACCGCAGTCGATGAAGAGGTCGCGGAGCCCGGGGCTGGGGGACTACATTCGAATCTATAATCGACCGGCAAGTCATGTGCACCGGTACCTTCTCAACCTTCTCAACCTTCCTCTCCACCAAAACCATGTATCTAATTGGTCATGGTTCCTGATGGATCACCCCTCAAACCCCACTACTCCTATCTTCCAGACGTCCGAGGACGTCTCATTTGCATGTCAGCCTAACCCGAGTACCATCCACTCATCTTGTACCCCACACCTCTAACCCCTTTCATCCAAAAAAAAATTCCTTTCTAGAAGCACAGTTTAAGTTTTTGCTCTTATCTTGGAATTTAGAAATACCAATTCCGACCAACGGGCCGGGGCGGAGTGGGGAGAGGTTGGGGGATCTACATACAGTAGAGCCGGCCGGATGGATGGTGGATGTGCACGCCTACACCTGTCCAATAGAGCACCTCTTTACTTTTTTTTTCCTCCTGGCTCGTGGGGTAAAAAACCCCCCAAAGTTTTGGGGAATGATAGGGCGTAGGCGGAGAGAGATACGAGGAAGACTCAGAGGGTTTGATTTGGAGAGCCAGAGTCACAGTTCTCGAGTACACTCGTGCTCGTGGATTTTATTGTGTTGGCAAACATTGGTGTGCATCTAGGCCTAGAATACTGGCTATAAATAGAGAATACTAGCTATAGCGTTCCAGAGTCGTATCGATGAATACAAAGCCATTCTTCTATCTAGTAATAAGCTACATGATCTCTACGATTTATAAAGATCAATCGATCGACTTTTTTCTAAGCAACTCATTATAGGTTCCTGATTCACAGAGATTGCAATTGACTAGAAAAACAGAAATTTGAGGTACCTGTCCGAAGTTAGCTTCGAGTCGGGTACTGAATTCATGATCACCGGAACCATTGATAGGTAGGCAACTGCACGTGCATGTGTAACCCCAAAAGTATTGATTGCTACGCTGTTTCCTCTACCACTGATCCATTGGATCTTCAACGGCTTACAACAGAGTTCGTAACGAATCCCAGTGGTTGCTGCCCAGATAGATCTCCATGAAACTCATTGGCTGTGGGCGGGTGGGGAGATTGGGAAAGTGATGTTTGAACCCGTGTATATTTTGTTCCTATTTGCCCTGTGGAATTTATTCCGCACATGTGCTGAACCTCACGATTATGAACAACAGCACGCTGTCAAGTAGGAGGCTGGGTATACGTTGCACGGGGCAGGCACATTCATCATGTGGCAGCTGCCTGACTTGATCGAGCTTTACCTTGGTACCAACTCTGCGTTTTGCCACCTGCAGCATTGCAACCCAGGCCTCAGGGTCTGCATACATATCTAAAGATAACCACCGGGCTCACTGATCCAGAATATGTATCAATATTTAGATGGTGGGGTTTATCTATTGTTTCACGACTTGCCGTCGGGAATATCGTCTGGGGAGATGAGCTCGTGGGGGTTTCTGTTGTTATCATGAAATGAGGGAGAGATATCGTGATAACAAACTCAAGAGAAAGTTGGCAGCTGTTATGCTGGCATCGGGATATGTGCCAACACATGTGTGTGCAAGATAATGCACTGCGTACATGTCACTCATAGATGCCCTATTTAATTTCACATGTGCTTCATATACCGAACCCGTAATCACGTGCCTTATACCTACTCCCAGATACTGGGAATCTTTGAAACGATCATTCTGATCTTCAAACTATGAGAATTCGAAGAGAGAAGGCAGAAATGTGTTGATTTGGTACGAACGGCTTGTATACGTATCAGTATACAAATATACTTTCAGTGTCATGAGTCGTCCGCTGACACTCCACTCGAGTGTGATTTGACAACGACTTTGTTCAAATAAGAAAGTTGAAAGTGCTAGGTCTCGGATGATTGCAATTGGGCAGCTATCTATAGCGCTTGTTATATACTCTAGCACAATCCCACATCCAACCTTCACAATGATTGGTCGACCCACCAAAAAAATCAAATGAATAATCAAGAGCAACTTATATTCTGATTAGTGGATCCACTCGACGTGGGGAATAACACGTGCATATGTCTTGTTTGCGTGCAGCATGTCCCGTATCTACAGCCACATGGATCAAATGGCCCATGGTTGATCCTGCACGTCGTAGGCCACGTTACGTCAAGACCCTGCCCCATATGGGGGTGGGGTATTGTGGAGGTGTGGAGTAAAATAAAAGGCTAATCATCATGTTTCAATTGGCTAGGATTCACGGGGCAATTGAGGTTTGTTTACACTTTTTTTTTTCCTTCGTGGATTAGGTACGTACTAGCTGCTAACTATAGTATTATCCAATCGGTTTCATGACCAATCAAATGTGAAGATATCCTAGAGTATAATTATTCGAATCAGATATTGCCCTCGTGTCTATCTATCTGTCTTGCAAGCTCACTCTTAAAATTACTTTCGCGAGGCGAGATCAAAGAGAAAAAGCGCATCAGATTTCCAGATCTCCACATAGTTCACGGATGGGTGGTACATGATCATCATGGAGAAAAGGAAACTCTAGAAGCTTAAGCTTATATTACAGAGGCAATTAATTTTTTATGGCCATGAATATATTAACTATGACGACGACATTGTACAGAATTAATGATTACAACCCGCAAATACGTTGCATGCACCAATTAAAACGGCCGATAGGAAGGTGGCCCACAGATGCACAATATCTTCCGGCACTTGTGTCCCGTGTGGTTATCTTTTGTTTTGGGTGCCGCGGCCGGTAGAAAAGCTTGGTCATGATTCAGGTCGGCCGTGCTTCCGGCAAACATGGCTACTCGAGTATAGTGCTTCCGGTTCCGTATATGAGGATCCCGAGATCGATATCGATTTCCGCGACCAGGTTAACGGAGATGTATAGATTAATCATGGCTTTGTGATCGTGATAAGCTTGCAGGTAATTTTGAAAGGTCTATCTGCCGAACCTTCGGCTGAGACATGATATACGTCTCTACATAGTCTCGTGCCCAGCTCTGTACAAGTTTGGACCTGTTCACGTTTCCAGTGGTGCTTGGAACTTGGGCAGCACCAAATGTAGTATCTGATCACGAGTCCTGTCAATTGAATGAAACGTCGCAGCATGGTATACAGCGGCTATCGTAGATGTTTCTCAAAACATCGAGAATAATAAAGTAAAACTACCCAACGATCCTTCAAAGCCATAATTGTAGATTCTGTTTGAATCTAATTGACAAAAATATATAATTAACGTGACAGAATATAGAGTTTAGTTTTCCTCACGAATATACTCGAGTAACTGCACTGGTATCTGGTCATGACTAGCACACGCCATGAATTTAGATTCTGAGTCTAGACACTTGACATCAACTCCCAATCATGATCGCTATTGTACATGATTAGGGTCGACTCACTATTTGGTCCAGCCCCTTCCTAAACGTACATCATGCAGATACTAATCCCTACTCGCCCCCACCATTTCACCAGCGGCGGAGCCACTATCTTGTATCCTCCAGATCATGAAGAAAGGGTGACGTTCATCGACACCGGCTTTCCGGCATCAGTGTAAACAAATTTAAATCAAAGATAGTATTCGTGGCATATCCAGCGCTGCAATGAAAAAAAAACCCCGCCTGAAAAATCCGGCCTTCGGCCGACACTCCCGGTACACCCGGCCGAACATGTCAGTATGCTAGTCTACTCTACAGGCAACGTTGGGCAACGGGGCTGAATGTCAAAGTAAAGTTCCCTCAAGCCAGAGCTTCCTGCTGGACCCGAAGCCCCAGGGAAGCAACTGTTTCCGGAATCCCACACCACAATCTACTTATCAAAATCCTCACCAGCGACTCAAATGGACCGGCGGCCGGTAAGTATGTAATTCCTGTATGCGCAAGAGATAGGGATTTTCATGTCACCGGCCAATAACATGGGACTTGTTGAAAAATGTACTTTACATGCTGCAACGGGGGTCTGGAAATGCACACTAGCCAGCAGCTCTAATCAACGAAGCAACGTCAATCTGAGGGGGAAATGGGCCAATCACATGGAGTAGGGTGGAAGATAGGTTCGCGCACAACAGCAGACATAGTTCGCCCTAGTGAGGAACGAGAACACGGTGAAGTCAATTTGGACTATTATTTGCTACGTCGTAACAAAGTTTGACTGTTTTCTTTTGCGAGTAGATGTCGAAGTTGTGTGCTGTTGGTTTTAATGTAACAAGCCATATGTATCCTTCTTCCATTCTACAAAGAGATCTCTGGTTCCGTTGTGTCGATGGAACTGCTAAACACTGGAAATCCACTGGCGCTGTATCTGTGAACAACACTCACCCAAGTGAAATAGTCAGATTTCAAAGCCTTGGGCCATGGATCTATAGAAACATCCTCCTCGTGCCTTCAAGTTGGAAACCATTACTTCCAATCCAAAAAATTCCCGCTCGCGTGCGCTTCAACACCATCACTGATCTGAAAGGAAGTAAGTTCTAGGTCTGAGCATGAAAGCATGCAATACCGTAGCCATATTGAATAATCGCCGTCGGCGGGATTTAGTAAAATTTCAAGGGCACTCTCTCTACTCCACGAGTTATATTCTGCCTCCGTTTCAGAACCCGAGTTTCGATATCGATGCATACAAATCTGGACGGGCTCGCGGGGCCCGCTATCGTTGGGTAAGATTGCTATCTAGCATATTCCGAAATCTGGACTATTCCACGGCCATTGCATTGCAATTGCGAAATATCACGCAATTGTAGCCTCGAGAAGAATCATGGCTGAAAGCTTTGTGAATGTATTTTCGATTTATACTTTATCGTGAGATCTCGAGACTTTGGGGCTGGATGGCCATGGGTATTTTCGTATCTAAATGACTATCTAGAAACAAGAACTTACAATTGACCTTCACAATCACCTATCTCCTCCTTCTCAAAAACATGTAACGTGTACAAAAAATCAAGATTGAGGGTTGTTGTATGCGTACGAAGGCCTCTCAACCCTCCCCATTATCTCGGGCCAAATACCTTAAACCACGGTCCACAAAGCCTCAGGCGTATTGGCAACCAGTCAGCGCTCTCGGTCTCAAAAGCGATATACATCCATACTTATGTACGATCAGATAAGAAACGAAACGCCTTATCGTAAAATCAAATATAGTACAGACTACCAATTCCGGCACACACATTCTGCATCATCACGTGCATCCCAAGGACGTCGGTATCTCATGTAATCTAAATTTCTCCATCTAGGTTCAAACTTTCCGGGCCCTATCATGTACCGTATCACGATATATCGATATTAAAGTAATCAAGTCACAATCGAGAAGGGATCCCATCGATATCCTCGACCCTGCATTAATGTTGATTGGAACCTCCCGAGCTCTCTAGCGAACCAAATTTCACATGTATAACACCATACCTAATTATAAAGCACACGTACGGTGCCCTCGACTCCTGGTTGGACGAATGGTTCGAAGGGCCTGGCAACCTTCTTCACGAGGGAAAAAAAATCGAAACTTTTAGGTAACGGAATGATATATTACACCCGCTACTCTAATATGTATATGCAAGCTGCCGGCCGGCGGCGGTACGGGCCCTACACATACGTTAACGTTACGTATACGCAGGTGGGGCCCTGACCATGATGAATTTTCAAAACCCGGGATTTGGATATCATCTAGAGTACTTACCCACCTGATGAATCATTTTTTGCTTTTCCCACAATATAACACCTTGGTACTATACTTCCGTATTAGGAAATGCTGAGATATGCTCTAATTGCCGTGGGCCAATGGGAGAGGGATATCATAGATATAGGATTCGGGAAGATCAGGAAGTCGTTTCTATAGGGCTTGAGCTCAAGCTCGTAGATTAAGTACCTAAGGTATCGATATCGATGATCATGATCATGGAGGGGTTTATCTTCTTTTCTTTTTTTAAACAGTTCCCTGCATAACTATAATTCTCCATGCTCGAGCGAGCATGCAGAATATCGGGAGCCCCACCAGAACCTCGAGATAATCGAGAGGGAATTTGAACTTTGCTTTTCTATTGGGTGTATGTAGGCATGCTTCAGCAAGCTAGGGGGAACATTCTTCCAAATGCATTCTATCCTCATGCATCCTCACACACACACACACACACACACAAAAACACACACACACTTCCTAATTCGTATTCCCCAAGTAGAATAGAGCAGAGTTGATAGGTAATGGGTTTCCAATAGATATCGACTTCGACTGGTTGGATATCATCTCCGTTGACTATACTTTTGGTTCAATCAGATACGGACGCCCCCCGGGCCCCTAGGCCTGAAACCCAACTCACTCCATGAAATCTAACCAACGGGAGATTTTATCGATGATGGAATATGTCGTCTATGTTTTGTGATTGATCGATCCATTCATAACATGAATATAGCTTAGCTAGCTGATCCCCACATTAGGTAACCTTCGAGCTCAGCTCAGCTCAAGACGTATACCCACATACATGATACTAATTCAGGGATCGACTTGCAGAATGTGTGTGTGTGGGTCCCAGCACGTAACGGTACTCGAATAGTGGGGCCCTTCACTCCCCCACACTTCCGTATTCGGGTGGGGTAGATTCTGAAACATTTCTCGAATGCACGAAAACGGTGATGATGCATTGATGATGATGGTATATGTACAGGTGATGACGATATCGATGATAGCTATCATGTATGTACCTATATGCAGGGCTCAAGGGTCCACACTAGTACTCGAACACTGAATTCAATCTCCTGTCATATAATATAATATCACTTTGGTCTTGAGCCTGAGATATCAGAGTTCGGGTGGTACTTACCGTATCAAGATTATCCAATCAATAATTACATACCGTGAACACCAGTCGATAAGCATGCATTACATGCATATAGATATGTTGAATTATGCGACTGCATTTACGCTTTATGCATCAAGCCCACGCATATCATCACGCATAACCATCACTATGCAAACATATGTACGCATATATGCGCCTTCTCCTATCCATCTTTGAGCTATGCAGTCCCACGAACCTCCTAAAGACAGTTTGGCAATTTCGTCTGAGATCCAGTCAAGGATCAACCAGAATTCGAAGCAGCCTCGTTGCCGTCGGAAGTTGCAATTGATTTCAAACCCAACTTCCTCGAATACCTGATCGGTTCCTCAAAATTAATCACAAACCCACTCACTTCCGCATCCGGAAATCCTTTTATGTAAGAAATACCTCAACCGTACCTCCATCGCTTCCTGCACAATTACTTCCAACCTATGAAACCCACAAACAACTCCATGACCCCAAATGAGTGGATGTAATGTGCTAGCTTTCAAGATAGCTATGCGGAATTCGTCCACTCACTTCCTATCTTCGTATCTCTCTCTACATGTGTAGTTCTAGCATGTTTTTACGAGTACTTGATTGATTCCGTTGTAAAGTGAACTTGAGTATAGTGAAATGCAGACAGAGACCAAGCAATCTCCAGTAACATCACCGCATAACTGGCTACATGATTTCGATATCGATGATGCATCCATCTATCTCAAGAAGAGCACATACTCGTACATGCACAAAACTCACATCACAACAAAAAACCAAAAATCACATCGATGCAACCAACACATGCACAAATGAATCAGACAGAATCGAATATAATCAAAAATGATATTTTCTTTCAAGTTAAAATAAAAACCGTGTGTAAAAGATAGAGCTAGCTATCTACTCGTAGAACCAACTTATCTACCACACGAGGTTGCAATCGAAGAAGGTCAAAAAAAGAAAGTAAAAAAAAGGTGGTGGGGGGTTTTTCAGGAGAAAGTCGGAAACCCTTCCAGAGGGTTATGCGGAAAAAACAAAAGTTCCGCGCACAAACATATTGCAATTGCAATTGCAATTGCATTATTGCGTCCGTCCCCAACACCCCCCACACACAACACACAAAAGCACTGTCGCATAAAAAAATCAAAATTCGTGAGGTTGCAAAGCGCAAATGGGGGGGCAGCGACAAATGAGATTCGTTGAATAATGAAAAAAATGAAAAAATGAATAAAGGAAGGGGAACCTTGAGAATGAATCCTCTATCTTCGTTAAGGTCGTCTCTTCGTCAATGTTTGGGCGGGCGTGCCCAGTGAATTTGGGGGCATAATCGCAAAGCAAAAGCAAAAAAAGAACAAATGGTGCATCCTGAGGCAAGCAAGCTGATAGGGAATAAGGAGAAAAAAAAGCACAAAAAATCAAAAGAAAAACAAAAAAATGCAGTACCTGCACCTGACACCACATAGCATCCCAGGGAACCCCATAGTCAAGAAGTAGCCCCCACACCCCATAGGATAGGAAATAAATAGGAAAAGAAAGGAAAGAGAACTGATAAGTGAAAGGTAGATAAGAATTTCGTAGGCGTTGTATCTAGGCTGAAGATACCAAAAGCGCATGCGTTGAAGCGAGCTTGTCACAGTGCTCCTTTCATAGAGCTCTGCTTCTGGGACTTTTCGCCTTCGTTACTGCTGCTGTCGACTGGGCTATTCTCCTGGTGGGGGTTTGCTTTCTGGCGTGATTGATCTTGTCGGAAACCCCCACATCGGGTTGTCATTGTTTAGAAACCCCAATTCTTCCACCAGTAGTAATTGGTGCGGCACTAAGAATACCACCATTCATTGGTTCATGAGTAGTGGAGTACTGATAACTTTGGATTCCACGAGGACCGTAGTGCCTGTAATTTTGCTGAGGCTGGTGGTGTGTCTGATATTGAGGGCTTTGAGCAACATAGGTGCCAAGAGGGTGAGATGGGTTTGGGATGTATTCATCAGAATCATCGTCATCATCCCCGTCGTGACCTGCATACCCATAGCGGGAGTCACCCATGAACTCCATGTCGACATCATGGTCAGAGCCGTGACCGATCCTGAACCCTACATGGCCAGGGCGGGAGATATCGTACGGATGGCCATCATCATCGTCGTCATCATCATCATCCTCGTCTTGTTCCATCTCGTCACCAGTAACTGGTGGAGACATGCGGGAGAGTGGTGGTGGCGGTGGTGGTGGTTGTGCAGCTGGAGAAGTGATGCCGGATCCAGTACTCATTGAGGCCATTACACCATTGCCCATGCTATTTCCAGAGTCCATGCTTCCAAAGCCAACTAGGCCCAGGCCGTTTGAATCAGCAGTAGATCCATTTAACCCTGAATCGCCGCCTTTCGGTGCATGTCTATCGGTCCATTCATTTTGTTGGACTCTGCCAATACCAACATCAAGAACACCGACTGCAAACTCCATGAAGTCAGCGCCTTTAGCGCTAACGCTCAATGTCCATCTGTACTCAGCTAGGCGAGCTTTGTAAAACTCCGCTTCTTGCACAGTAGGGCTAGTTGCCCAGAGGAGAGATCCAAAAGTACCGATCAAGGCAAAGTTTACTTTGGAGGCGAAGTACCAGAAGGATTGCAAATGCTCCGGCTTAAGTCTATTCACAAAATCCATGGCGGAGATCAAGCGTGTCTTCGCCGCTGAACGGCATATATGGAGCAGATATTGGTCGGGGATGATGATCGGTTGAGGTGAGGTAGGTGGGGGCGAAAGAGTGCGAAGTATCTGGCGGTGCAAGGTGATTTCGGTTGCGAAGTACGCAAGATGTAAGTACCCTATAGATGTCCATCACGCCTTGTTAGTGATTGCCATGAATAATGAAATTGATAACGGTACGAAGGATAGATAGTGCATGCAGGTACCACCCACTCCTGCATATTATGAAGTGACCTTACAAAGGCTAGTCACCCTATGAAGGGGTGAGGATTTAAGGAATGCAGGAGGGGGGCGGGGAATTGGGGGGCGGTTGGATAAAAATATGATAATGTGAACCGATAATATGATACCGTCTTCCGATCGGAGCAATTAAGCGGTCAATCACAGGGCTTGTTGGGAAAACCTGATCAATCAAAAGAAAAGCAGGGCCCACGTACCATTAGAACTTAGCTTCCGAGGCTTTGTTGCGCTATCCATCCTGAGAGCTTCGGGAAGCCTGGCGTACCATTCTTTCAACTTAATTTGCATGGGTTTCGCCCTCTCCAGAACTCTGTTGATTTTACCATCCAGCGTTCTACTGGCATCGACTGTGAAAAACCCATCCAGAATTTCTCCGGTAATCTGGGTCAACTTTATCATCTCCATGAAGAGCATTTTGCCCTTTTCGATTTCGTGGAACTCCTCTTCGCCCTCGCCGTCCCTTGAAGTTTCCGGGAAGTCTTCCAGAGCAACCTGCCTCACCGCCCAGTTTGAACTGGTGATGTGCGAAGGCCTCCCGTGTGTTAGGGCTCCCCATTTGTCCTGCATAAAAAGAGCCCAGGCGAGCCGCTTGCGCAGGCCCTTCTCCCAGGCCGGGATCCTCCATTCGACACAGTCCAGATGAAGGCCGAGTTCCTGCCCTACGGCGACCAACTGCGCTGTCAGAGCCCAAGACTTGCTGGATGCCGCCGGGCCGAGCCGCTGGAGCATCAACAGGCCGGCCTGGATCGTCGAAAGCTTCGGGCGGGAGATCACGTCCGCCATGCACCGGCTCGCCAAGGCCTCCAACTTTGCTATGTCTGGTGGGGCCGACTTTGACAGCTCGGGGTCATGCTTCCACCAGGTAAGCGCAATGATGTAGACCGCTGCAAGAAGGCAAGGCGCAAATTCGGTGTGGGAACGCTGATATTTTTCGAGAAAGAGTTTTTTGTGCAGGATTGGGAACGACGGATGCACAACCTTGAAGTACAAGTCTATGAGGGCCTGCCCGTTCGGCGAGACCAAGGCTTCCACGGCGTTGACATCTTGCAGCTCCTGGTCATAGTCCTCCGCTTCCTGACCGGCTTTATCCGGCAACATTAGGAACGCTATGTCGTGTCTTACTCTTCGAAAGCTGGAGCCGTCAGGATGATGTGGATGCGTAAGGGCGAATTCGTCACTTGGATCCAGTGGGCAAAGGTCAATGAGTGCTGTTTCATATTCTGATGTTGAACCTAAATACTGCGAGTGTCGACTCTTCTGTAATCCTAGCACACTCTTCAGAGCTGGTGCTTCTTCAGTACTATCTTCGACCGGGTTGAGAGATCTGTGACCGCTGGCTTCGGCAGTGGGGGCGTAGGCGTGGGAGGGAGCGTGGGGGGGTGTGGATGGTGAAGAGGGTCGACGTTGCATTCGTGGGGCTGCCCGAGATGCATTAGGTGAGTTTGGTTCGCTCGATCTGTGATCGTTTTCAACGGTAAATGCACCACTAAACGTAAGCCTCTATCCACAACAATGACAGCATCGCAGATTTCTTTTTCCACTATCTTCCACCCACGCTGCAGTCCAATAAATCAATCCTCGATACTTTATAATTGACTCTTATCCTCCTATCCACTTCAGCACTGGTTCCTTTCCTTGGTGCCAGTTGTTTGCTCTGCGTTATCTCTAAGATATCGACGCACGATAATCCATCCAACCACAGCCAACTCGGCAAAACAGTGGCAGATTGTTCTTCTTTGCCCAATATCCGTCGTAAACAATGGCAGCCCTCATCTCTGGATAACAACAAGACCTCGGCACACACACATTTGGAGATGTCCAAAATAACAGAAGCAAAGAGGATAATCAAAGGTGGGAACAGCAAGGCAGTGGAAGGGAGGCAGACGAATAAAAAATATAATCAAACCTTTTCTTAGAATTAATCCCACGCTCTCTACTCCTGTCGCCTATATCGACATCTTTACCCCTGTGTCGTCCCTCTTTGTCCCTTTCACGCTCCCTATCGCGGTCCCGCTTGCTATCTCCAGTTGCACCGGCAGCTAGCCTACGCTTCCGAGGTTGTGGTGACTGAAGAAATGTACAGTCTTGATTATGGAATCGACATAAGACACACACAGTTGTCCCTTCATTCAGAACACAGCGACTCTTTCTTCTCCTACAGGCATCGCAAGGCCGGTCCCTCCGACTACGGGTATTGGTGATGGAGGGTGGATTATTGTTATCAGAGGTGGTGGTCGTGTTGTTCGGTTCCTTGGTTGAATTGGCGGTGCCATTGTTGCTCGCATTTGATTGGTCGAGTGTTGATGTGGTGTTCCTGGGAGATGTGGAACTTGAGCTTTCATTCGGAAGGGCAGATGTCTGTGTTGCAACTGTGGCCCCATTCTGGCCGGCCGTGGGGGCGTGGGGAGTGTGCGGTGAATTGGCCTGTCCTGTGGAGTCGATAGACATTGGAACTGTAGCTGCGTTGGTGTCCTCTACTGCTTTCTTCATCATCATCATCAAACCTCAATTCAGCCCGAGATATGAGCAAAAGGACGAATCGGCACGAGTTATTTGGGTGATGCACAACTTTTTTTTTATCTTTTGCACCCCCCTAAATTACAAAGATATCGGACCTGACGTTCTATGGATCGCCCGCCCAAGAGAACAGTTTTGGCCGAAAATTATATACGTACTCCAATCGATTCCTATCGGATTGATCGTGTGCGGATTAATATCGGCCAGATGCGGAGGTAAAGAGAAATCGACCGGGGTCGTGTGATTGATGACAAAGACCACAGCAACACAAGATAAACACAATCCTTGATGTCCCGATTAGGAATGAACAGGGGTGGAATTGCTTTTTCCTGGGCAAAGTTAGGTCGCCGTTAATTTCTGTTATAACTGTGGCAATTGCCGATATTGGTGTTGATTTCCTCAATAATCGGGGACCAAAATTTCGACCTTCTTTGTTTTTTTTGTTTGCTAGCTGTGGTCACTGTTTTGCACCTTGCGTCTTCTTTGCTCTCTCAAACTTTATCGAATATGTTTCTTTGCACCGAAGTAGCGTTCAAGTTGGGTTGGTAACCGTTCCGATTGAGGTCGACTTGTGGAATGCCTGGTTGTCGATAAGTTTGCGCGATTTCTGATCCGGTGAGATGACGCAGTGGTGGATGCGTGTAGAGTTCTTGGGCGAAATTGTTCTAACCGACCGCGTTCGAGTGCCTGGGAAATGGAATGAATCTAAAGATTTTATGAGATGAAGAAAGGAATTGGAAGTTGCTGCTCCGAGTCAAAAATGCAGGCCGCGAGTCTAAAAATGAGATGTCTAGAAGGGTGAGAGGAGAGAGGCTGGAATTAAGCGGGATGAAGTATAGAGATATCCAATCTTTGGAAACAAAAATAGAGGGGAGGACCCTGGTACAAGCACGGATGAATAGTGCGTCGTGGGGTATTCTCTTCCGAAATGGAAATTCAAATGAAGAGTAATGAACAAAGCTTATCCAATTATCAGGGAAACCCGATGTCCTGTCAATCTGGTTCCACAACCGCAGGCAGGTGTGGGGGTTTTGTGATATGTTCCAGATGGGTGGGTGTGTGAGGAGTAGGAGGCTGGCGCGGAAGCTCGCAGGGTGGGTAAGGATACTTTTGATCTGGAAGCCTGGGTAATCAAAGAATAAAAATGAATTTTCCGAGTTTCCGGCGCATGATGAGATGATGCTGCAAAACTGGAGACTCTTTCAGCAAAATCATTAGAATTGTATTTGGATGAATTTTGGCAATTCGCTTTTCAGATGCACTAGAAAGCAGATCCAATGAACGGAAAGAATCCTAGGTGTGATAGACTAGTGATTAGAACCCTTTTGGAAGCACTATCCGATACCCCATGGAATAAGTGCTTTTCGGCCGCGAAGTAGCAATCCTAATACAACCTCGAGCTAGATTTGGAAGCTATCGTCGCCTCTACTTTCGTCTCGGGGGCTGGATGGGTGACCGCTATGCACAATGATTTACCTGTGTTTGCGCAATACCGGTGACGCAGCCTTGATTCCGCGATTACAGCCCAAACCGGCAGACTGTCCGCAAAAACCATGCCATCCCATCCGAGTTATTTGGCATGTTAATCTGAGATAAAGACACATTTACCGGGCTTTCGCTGAAATGAGACCGGATATCCAGGATGCCCTCGTGCTCTCGATAGAGCCAAGAGGTAGGCGGCTGAGAGTCCCATGAACTGAGGACGGTACACGCGACACCTCAAAAAAATAAATAAAAAAGGCAAGGGCCCTGATAACGGTTCGGAGCAATGCGCTTACCAAGAGATAAGAATCATCCCTAGACGTTGTTGCCACCCAATCAGTACACGCCAATTCAAATTAGTTCCGCACCTTCCCGATGGAAAGCCCTCCAAGTCTTGCTTTGTCAAGCAAAGCAAAGTTCGGATGAAAATCATTGACACATGCCAATGTTGTCGATGTGATCACTGATGACCATTGAGTGTTTTGTTCAGGCATGCGGGAATGATGTGCCCGCGATTCCTGGGTTGCCATTAGCAAACTGTATTTCAATGCTGGTCCATCCTCAAATTATGAGATAATCAGCACTTTCGCACTGTCGCTTTTTTAGTCCCGGGGACCAACCACTATGAGGATAATCCTTCCTATGCCTGCCACCAAGCTGTGTACGACCAGAATGGCCTGCAATCTTTTTAATCATCGTTGATGAATTGCAGCTCGACACTCATCTTACGTCTGGCCGACACCAAAAGAAGCAAGCCAGCACAGGGCCTTCGAGTTGCTGTTAGGTAACTTCACAGGGAACAGTGATGGGGCCCGCTCTTGACCTGCGGCGGAGACAGTACGGGAAGATACGGCGACATCGGGTGGAAAAATAGCGGTTAGTGGGGCATTTACCCGACGCTAAGAGTCCGACATCAGGCCCTTTCGACGAGCGACCACCGCATGTATGTACTCGAGTACGCACCGGCAGTGAAACTCTCCCGATGCGTGCGGGGTGATCAGGGAGTGCGGGAGTCTGGAAGGCGGGCAGCAGACTTGGGAGGGGGGTGTCCTGGGCACCGGGGAAACAGCCACACAGCCCTTGGCAGGGTCTAAAGAGGGTCGCTACATGATGTCATACCAAGAGTGTTAGCCCAGGAACAAATAAAACGGAAACCCATTAGCGGAGATGGAGATGTTGAAGCAATTGAGGAGGATGGATATTTTGTTTTTCTAGCCAAAACGGTATTATTTGCATAGGTACCTTCAATTTGCGTATTCCACCAGAGCATCCGACAGAGAGATAAGGCGGACCGATAGCCAGGAGTGGGGTTTTACGCTTCGAGATGAGCTTCATCACGCCGTGCCCTCTGCCGACGGGCCAGCTTCAGGCCAGATATCTGGAGGGCAGTGCCCATTGGAAGCGGATGGAGGGTCCATTTGGAATGCATTCGGAGTGGGGGTGGAGTTTTTGCCTTTTTCAGAGAGGGGCCGGAGGCGGGGTAATCGCGCAGGAGCATCCGCCGCGCAGCTGAGGGGAATTGGGCATCATGTGGGGCCGTGAGCTGAGCAGCTATGCCACTGCTGCTGCTGCTGCTGCTGCTGCTGGAAAGAGGGGGACTGTTTGCTGATGTGAGAATCTGCAGAGGCGTCGAGACAGGCGGGCCGATTGATGTCGATAGAGGCTGGAGGGGCTTGCTGCCGTGGGGAGTGCTGAATCGTGAACGGTGGGGCATAGTGGAGAGGGGCGAGTTCGAAGTTGGTGGCAATTGGCGGCGTGGGTGGGGATAAGTGTGGGGGCGGGTAGTCCCGAGGCTATCCTGCTCGCTAGCACATGCGCACCGGTGCCGTTGGGCGCTGTGGAGAGATCGCACAGGGCGGAAACGGCGCATCCGCGCACGCAAACCGCAACTGCCACGGATCACGAGTTCTGGTCGAGGCGGAACGAAAGCATACATGTGATATGCATGCCAGCGGCTGGCGAAGACAGATCATGATCGCCTCCAGCTCTGAGATCGATACGAGAGCCAGCCGAACACCTCGACCGTATCGACAAGGCATCCAGCATTTCGGCTCAAGTGCTTTGCTTATTTCAATGCAGATTCTAGCGGAACAAGACACTCATTGCCGTTTGCGGGCCAGAACGGACAGTCTTTCTTGGCTGGGCACGGCAGGTGCCGGCTCGCCTGGGCAACGCCCACACAGAAGCCAGTCTCGAGTGGAGGATTTTGTACTGCTTATCCCGACTTGCTCTGCAGTGCCTTTGATCGACGAATCCTCATGAGAAGCTAGGAACATGCCGATATCTGGTGGATCTTGACCGTTAAAGCTTCTGCGGAATATTGGAGAGCATCTTCTTTCTACGTGTGATACGAGAGCAATCCGTCAATCTTGCCCTCGATTGGGTGCAATTGAGAACCAACTAATCTGATACTTGAGGTAGAAGGTGATTGAGTATAAATGAATTGGCCAAGTCTAGATATGGTTAATCGGGGCGAGAATCTGGAAAGCAGCCGAACAGCAGAGTCGTATGCGGGATAATAGGAGAAGAGGTGTTCTGTTACCATCAGCTAGTGCTGGATGTGAGATGATATCCAGGGGCGAGAAAATGGTGATATCTTATAGTCGTTCTCGTATAGAACTCAGGAGGTGCGAGACTAAGCCGGGGCGAGCTACTAACTTTGGTAGCGAGCGATTTTCGACACTGATCAAAACCGCCAAATCGCAAAATCGCAGATGTGGTTGAAATTAGAAACATGTGAACGAATGTGCATCCACCCAGGTAGCAAACAGGAAAGCTTGACCAATGTGATTCATCATCCTCATAGCGTGTTACGTAAAACTACAGCCATTAGCATGAAATCTTTACAAATCGCGACATTTCTCTAAATATAAATTGGACTGCTTCCAAAGTTCTGTGCTTCTCGTTACCCTGAAGTCAATCCACCTATCAAACTTTAAATTTACGTACAGGCTTGGCATGAGCCCAAGCCTCCATAATAGATTGTACTAGTCACTTCCCTTATCGGATAAAGTGTCCCCCGTGATCTCGAAGAGGAAGTGATCGCGTCAGTCACGGGCGCTCCCCGCACGCGTGTGTGTTAATTGATTCTTGGCAAGTCGCGTTTCCCCGCGGGAGCTTTCCTCCCGCTCTCGTGCCGAATTCCTCAAGCTTCAGCTTAAGCTTGCCAACCCCCGATCGAGGATACCTCTCTCACCGCACCGATCCAGTATTCCCGCAAGCGACTTTGTGCGCAAATGTAGATTTCAGACAGAGAGAGATCCAGAGATCACGCAAGAAAATGGCATCAATTCACCCCATCCCCGCCGCCTCCGTACAATCTCTCACCGCCACCCAAATCCTCACAACCCCGCCATCCCTCATTAAAGAGCTCGTGGAAAACTCCATCGACGCACACTCCACCCACATCTCCGTCGAGGTCTCTGCCAACCTCCTCGACCTCATCCTGGTGCGTGATAATGGGGACGGCATCCTCCCCGGGGAAGATAGGGTTGTGCTGGCACGGAGGTCGTGGACGAGTAAGATTAGGAGGTGGGAGGAGGTAGAGAGGGGGATTGTTGGGACTCTGGGGTTCCGGGGGGAGGCGCTGGCGGCTGCTGCGGATATGGCGGGTGGGGGGTTGGAGATTGTCACGAGGACGGAGGGGGAGAGGGTTGCGTGGGAAGGGAGGTTTGACAGGGCTGGAGAGTTGGTGCGGGAGGCGAATAAGAGTGCACCGGTGGGGACAACTGTGAGAGTGGTGGATTTTCTGAAGAATCTCCCCGTGCGAAGAGAGGTACGTGGGGAACTGGGGAGCGACTTATCAAAACTTTTCATTAAAGCTCTGGACAATGTACTAATTCCTGTCCTCTGAAATTTAGACGGCAATAAAATCATCCCAAAAATACCTACAACATGTCAAGAAGACGCTAGTAACTTATGCACTTTCACATCCCAATATTCGCTTCTCCCTGAAAGTCCTTCCTTCACCAGGAAAGACAAAGCAAACACCAGCAGGAGAAAGCAACTGGGTCTACTCTCCCTCCAAAGCCGTTCCAGAGGCCGTCATGAAGATCTTTGGCAAGGACCTAGTCAATAGCTGCATATGGGTTGAATCAAAAGAATCAAGAGTAGGCATAGAAGCATTCTTGATCAAACCCGGAACAGGTGCGTTTCTCCGTATATCTATGTTTGTGAATGGTTTTCTAATCCAATAAAATAGATCCCTCACAGTTTCCTAAACAAAAACAGGGAGCGCATACATTCCCTCCATCGGGTCACTATATCTACGTCGATTGCAGACCAATGTCATGCCTCCGCTCCGGGCCATTTAAATCACTTCTTGGCCTCTACAAAAATTATATCCGTTCCTCTCTTCTTTCCTCGAATCCGGGTTCGAGCACGGCACCGGCAAATTTGACTGAACCATTTCTATTCCTCAACATGCGCTCAAAAATTCCAGGGCTTTATGATCCTAATATCGAGCCAGCAAAGGACGATGTGCTGTTTAATAATTGGGAGAAGGATGTGTTGAAAGTTGTGGATGAGCTGTTTGAGAATGTGTATGGAAAGCGGACGGTGGGGAAAGGGAGGGAAGCTACTACTGGGGAAAGGGAGGGAAGGAAGCAGGTTAGGAATTCCGGCGGTGATGTGGATTTCTCGGTTTTACTGGCGAGGAAGCCGGAGAAGGTCACAGAGGTGGTAGAGAAGGAGGACGAAGATATGATTAATCCAGAAGACCCAAATATTCCAGTCGATGGTGTTGAGGTGGTTTCCGATGAGACTCCTTCTCACGGCGCAGAGCCCGCTGCACCTCAGGGTAACACCGATGAGGGGGAAATCATTGAATCTCGAATTTCCCGGAAGCGAAACCCAACATGGGGATACACCATGTCCACAACCCTTGTCGATGATGATGAAGACGAACATCTCCCTCCTCCAACTACATCAAAATCTTCACAGAAATCAAAGCAGTTGCAACTCGAGGAGGAAGAGGAGGCACTTGCCGCCCGCAGAGATATTAACCTATCTAACCCATGGGTGGCAGCGAAAATGAACGCCCCAGCTAACTCCTCGTCACCTCATCGGCCTATAGGTGGAAATACAATTGGCAGTGGCATTGGCAGTGGCAATGGAAGTGGAAGTGGAAATACCCCAGTGCACAAGTCTCCACAGATGCAAGCGGTGAATACGCCGCCTACTGTTGGACGTAGCACTGGGCCATACGGCCCAGGAGGGCCAGGATACAAGATATATTCCAGCAGTCGCAATACCGCAAAGCTAAATAATAATAACTCATCCTCACCTTTTGGCGGCGGTTCAAGCTCTAGGCCACCGAACGGAGGGCTTGACCGGTGGTTCGCGAGTGGAAGCATGAACACGAATACAAGCCCAACCAGAGCAATTGGTAACAGAAGTGGCATAGACGTCGAAGAGCCCCCTATACTGAACAGACCAGCACCCCACCTCGAGCCCAACCACCCTCCCGAACCTCAACGAGGTTTCATGAGCGCAAACAACTACTACATTGAGAAAATAGGCGGCGGCGGCGGGGACATGCACCCACCACCTCCAAACACAGTCAATGCCCCCTATTTAAAGCCACACATCACATCCAACAACAATCCACGACAACAACCGCACCACCCCTCTCCAACAATTAGCGATGAATATACAGAAATCCTTACTACAAGGCCTATAAACTCCACACCAACATCCAGCGCAAGGTTCAACGGTGTAGATGGCCCAGGCGGGGTTTTTATCCGGAGTAATACCGCCAGGGAGATTCTCAGACGACTGCCGAAACGCCATGATGATAGTGACTCCAATGACGACGACGAGGGCGAGGGTGAGGCCGAACATGATCGTAGTCCAGAGAGTCTTCGCTCTGTATCTCCGTCCTCTCCGACCCTCAAGCGGCGGAAAGTCACAAGTAGTAAAGGAAAAGAGAAGGAGAAACAGGGGCGGGTCAAACCAAACGTATACCCAGATAACGGCAACCCCGTCTCATCAACATATGTCTCCGACATGGACATTGACAACGACGAAGCCGAGGAACAAGGGAATCTAAACACCCCTCATGCCCCACCACCAAAAAAGCCCCGCCTCCACATTCTTCCAAAGAAATTCGTCCCTCCACTTCTCCCACGACCTATCGCTCCACCACCGGGAGCGGGAAATACATCTTCCTCTGGAGACGATGATCTCCAACCCCAACCCCAACAAACCCGAACATCCCCGCACAAGAACCGGCAAAGAACCGCCACGGCAGCCCTCGGGATGGCGATCGACACAGTGATAAATACGTTATCCTCCTCCCAGAGGAAATCTGCCCATCATCAGGGCCCGCAACCGCATCCCGCACCTGGAGCCATCTCAACGCTATTGGAAAGCGACCAAGACGAAGAACATGAACATGAACAAGAACACATCCAAGTCACGAAACCCCGAGCAAGAACCCACACCCGCACAAAATCCACGCGCCGCCACCTCCCTCTCGAAACCGTGCCCATTGCAGAAAGAATCCACAACATTACCATCCGCGTCACATTTCCTGAAGCCCAACCAGTTGCTCCAATCGCGATCTTACATCACGGGTTAATGCAACGGAATGCCGGGTACTTCTCGAGGGGGAAGGAGGAGTGGAGTGTTACGCCGCTGAGTGAGATGGAGGGAATTGATAGGATTCTGACGGGGTGGGTTGAGAGGGCTGTTGCGGATCGATCGAGAGATGGTGGTGGTGGTGGTGGTGGTGGGGAGTGGGAGAGGGAGTTAATTGGGAGGGTTAGGGAGGGGGGGTGGGATGTTAATGGTGGTGAGGGTGATGAGGGTGAGGATGGGGATGTCGGTAGTACTAATGCATATGGGGAACTGAAGATTCCTGTGATTAGGGCGAGGATTTGATTGATTGATTGATTGATTGGTTGATTGCTCATTATTTACTTTTAACTACCGTCTGATTTTATGATCTATATGCATAATCGATGAATATGCGTGATATTTACCTATTTTTTCCTCAAGAGATATATGAATATGGAAAAAGATGATCATGAGGGTGGATGGCAATGGATCTGGAGCTGAATATCTAAAATGTTTTCAGTTTTCCTTTCGGTTGTTATATCATTTATATATGTGTGCATCATATCTTTATTGCCAATAAGGTTCACGCCACATTGGCCTCACGTGCGTCATAGACTGACTGAAATTGAGCATATTTTCAATGTACGTGCGGTTATATCCCGAGTACCAGAACACCTACTGCTGCTTAAATGTGAAGGCCATTCGCGGCCACATATTCCTACTTAAGAAGGACTTCCACCAACAACATTGACCACTTCCCAGCTAGGAAGCCACAATGCTCTCGCCACAACCTGACACCCCCCCCCCTCATCACCCCGTTTGCACCACAGTGATGAGAGGCTTGGGTGTTCTCTACACAGAAGCCACTGAGTGAGGTACGAGATATTACTATTTACGGCTGGGGTGGGTTGTCACGTGGCAAGGTTACAATTTTGGGGTTTTATCGTTACCCTGAAGTGTCACTCAATATATCCGATTTGTAGTTCTTGGTAGAGGCTAACGTTGGAAAAAGAGACAGAGTTTTGCATGTAGCAAATAAGTCATCATGATTGAATGTACTCTGAGATTAGAAGTATTGACGAGCTCGAGACCTGGATGTTGAATGAGTTTTATATATTATAAGGTTATAATTAACGTTACAATATTCATAAATTATTATTTGAATTCGGAATAAAAATTTAAAGTTAAAGGCTTTATATAAAGCCAAGCTCGTACAAACTCAAGGGCCAGATGCCAGGTAATTAGAAGAATAGGTAAATATAGGATCTAGATCTGGACGCCCTGGCCATGGGTTCGACCTTAAACTAACTGATACGGATCCCAAAGAAATCCAAGTAAGGATGGAAATAGGAAACCCTTGAATTATCCATCAAACTTGTAGTAAAACGGCGCTCTGGAGTTGTAGTGGTTGCCCTAATTCGAGAGCTTGCGCTTTCGATTATCGGTTGATCGCCCTGAACCGTTTTTTTTGAAGTTGATTAGAGTGGTTTCCTTTTATTTTGCCGATAGTGAATATTAATACTTGCAATTGCAAGGTACAGTACTAAGTCTAGAGCCGAATTATGGATGATTTCTAACACTTTCTTTAAGAAGTTACGTACATATTCAATTATGGTTTTTGGGCAACGTTGAAAAATCTCGAATTCAGTATGAACCTCGAGAAGCTCAATCATTTAGATCTTGAGAGGGAAATCCAACGGAACGACTGCATGGTACGAACTTCATGCATAGTATCAAGATATAGTCACAGACGACTCTGGATCCCTTTATATGCGTACTTTCTTGATCCATATGTCGATTATATAGCCTATAAAGCTTCCCACACACCCCTATGTATTTGACGTGTAATTGAATGCATAGATGAAATGCTGTGACTTTGTACTGTTAATTCCACACAAAAGTCAAAATATTAAGCTACCTGTCGGTTACCGTCTACTAGTACTTTATGCCCCGAATTACAGTTTGAGCAAAAATCCAATATTAATCCCACCAGATCCATATATAATATATATAGCACGATCACGCTTGGGCTTATCCTCGGTATGCAAATGTGTGGAGCTCGGCCTATGCACAGAACATTCATGTTCCAAGCTATGTGCTAGACAATAAGCTCGTACGACTGCTGAAATTTCAGATTCATATCATATCGGTGTACTCGAGTACGTATACTGTAGAAACCCCACAGCGGCACGTCCGCGTCATTGCCAATTGGGCTGCATCAATCAACAAAGGTCACTTTACAAATTCCAACAGTACTCCAATAGAGAAACTACCTTGTAAATATTCGTAATAGAGTATCGGCATGTATTTGTGAGCTTCACTATCTTCACTCCACATGAACAACAGGATTTCAGGGCTGTGGGACGAGCTTTGCATGAGCATGAGCATGAAGATGTACTCAAGCACATATACGGCTGAAAGGCTGGAATCGAGGCTTACATGAATCATTTAAAGTCTTGGGGGTACATTACCTTTTCTAGAATTTGTCACGGGTACTTCTTGAAAGTAGTAGGGTGACTCTCCTAGGTTTAAGACTGCATCTTGCAAGGGACGAGGCTAGGACTACAGTTACTTGCATTGTTTTGGTATACGTATCCTTCACTGCACTTTAAACATTCACAGTATTCCGCGGAACAAGAATGTTTCAGGCTGACAAAAAATTGTTGTATGGATGTATGTAGAGTGATGAACTGCATTCGTATTCTTTTCTCCAGCCTTGTTTCATTTCCAGAAGCACAAAGTAGCTACATGGTAGCTAACCTAGGTACGGCCAATCTCGTGCGTTCGTGGGGTTCAGCCGTCAGCATGCATTACATTGAAACAAAATACATAAATATGATTGGCCATCATTTAAACAGAAAATTTAGAATATCCAACTCAACTTGGAACAATAACAATTGCAATGATCTTGCCGTTTCTTTTGGTGGATGAGAGCATATTGGAATCATATATGACGAGGCCTAGAACACAACATAGATTAGATTGCAATTGACAAAGATAGAGCCATAAGAGCCTACCGGTAGGTCTGTCAGATTATATTCAACGGATCAGCGGAGTTTATTTCTTTCTTTCTCCTTTCAATGTTTAGGGTTACAATGTTAACCGCAAAAGGTCTCAGAGATAAACATAATACTCCATGTAGACTCCAGTAGGTATCCAAGTAGATAGCCGTGGACGTTTTTCTTTTTTCCTCGGGAATACCAAAAAAGCAATTCACGAAAAGTTCATTGTGAACTCTTGTGAAAGGTGCCTACCCACCTAGCTATAGAGCGTGCCCTCCCAACACTACTCTTAGTTTTACGCCTCCAGTTCGATCTTACGTTACCTACATTAATAAGAAGCAATTTACTTCATGATCAACATGGCGCCCGCGTGTGCATATATTTACGCATGGGCTCACGAGGTTCATGATCAAGAAAAAACTTCAATTCAGAGTACTTCGCAAGGAACTTCCGGAAGCTGTCCCGCCACAAATTTTCTTAATTCGTGTTGAATGCATGCCTAAGTATCTGTCGATATCGGCATCCTCGCTAGAAGGAACATTTCAATTTGTACTGGCGGGTCGTCATTCTGCGCTTGAAACAGATCTGCGGTTTTCGAACCCCTAACCCAGACCGTGGGCAAAGTGGGGGTCAAAGGTTGGAAAATGGGGAGTCACAGCCCGTTTATGTGCATATGAAAACATTAATCTGATCCTAGTGTAAGCTTCTCATGATTTTTCCTGAGAAGGTTTACGCCAGTTGACCAATTGAACGAGGTTCTGAGCAGCACCTTAAGATTGATGACCGTGCACGAACTGTTCGTGATAACGTTGTCTCAAGAATTGACACAGCTGCCTAGGCTTACTTATTCGCTAGGTTATGCGGCAGAGTGCTCGAGTTCGTGTAAGCAATTGCAATTGAAGCTTGAGCTACCTATCCTGAAGAATAATGTCTTTCGCATGGCCACGCGACGCCCCTTTCAAAGAAAAAAAGAAAGTTCGTAGGACATTGAGGGTAAAAATTCTGCCGAACAAACTAGACCACAATATGTATCCCGGGCGGACTTTGTAATGAAGAGTATTTTCAGGCGTCATGATCAATTGACTTGACTGTTGAGGAGCTAACGCCGTCTCGGTAACTGCCTTTACCGGCCACAGATCTCATTGCAGTTCAATTTCTTATCAACAAGCATGATATAAAAAGTAAATATACTTTACATCTGCGTCAACGAAGACAGCATCGACTGTCTTGGGTGCATGGATCCAGCTTCTTTTTCTCTAGAAGCTTACCTAGGCTGCAATCTTGGCTCTTCATGGGCCTGCATGCCAGGCCCTCTCTCGTTTATATATTGAATATTGATTGCACTTGACCAAACTCGTCAGGAACGCCTTTCCCGGCCCGCGAGACAGTTTTGTAGGATCCACTGAACTCGAAAAAGAAAAGAAAAGTTAATAGTCACGTCCTACAGATATCCGATGTCAGCTTTCCCACTAAAGAGAAATAGAGTATGAATACTGTCTCCTCATAATTTCAGCCACTCTGTGTTCAGCTAGGCTATCCCAACACCCAAGAGTACCTTATGCGGGAAAATCACACCAGAGAAAAAAAAAGTACTCGGCGACTTGTAGCCGTGGAACGTAGAAGCTGAGGCCAAATTTAACACTTATTCCGGATGATGTGAGCCTACCAATCATTTGGTTGATATTCTAGAGGTAATACCTCTACGATGTAATTTCCAAGAAGAGATCCTCGTCCATCGTTTTTCCAAAAGGGGAATGTTTTCCTCGAAAGAAAGAGGACATTTGGCAGTTCGAATGATGACCATGTCAAGGTTTACCTTAATTGGTTTGTCAAATTTTAACCGCCATGCCGTGGTCATGACGAAACCTTTACAGCAAAAAAAAGAAAGCAATCATGACCATTGGTTGCCTGAACGCTAGTCTGGATCATAACTGCAAGTCATGCAGTCATGGATGGCTGCTTTATGTGGTTGGTTTATGACTGGATCACAAGTCATGCAGGTTGGTTTCGCCGGCAGATGCGCCCGGCGTCATATCCTATCGAATTCATGTCTCTGATGCCTAACATGTGTGTGCGACATGTGCATGGGCCATGTTCATGTCATGTCATGTTCACGAAGAATAAAGTCTAGATCTCCAAGAGCGCTGATCCACTGTACGGAGCTCCTGATATCGATAAGTTCGAATTCTTACCACAAAGTGGTTGTGCATGCTAGTCCCATCTAGGTAGGTTTATATGACACATTTATATATCGAACTTCAATGTAGAGCAAGTTTGTGCAAGAGTTAATGTGGAGTAGTCATAATATCCTTCATTCCACATATTTACCCCCACGCGGCAATTGTAGGTAACGCGTTACCAAGCAGACTTTGTGCCCGTAAGAAGGTTCACGTTACATAAAGTTAATCAAAAGAGAAAAATGTTGGGGTCTAGTGTCTTGTTGCCTCCAAGCTCAGTGCATGAGCCGTAAAGCTGACAGCTCCAAGAATGGCGATTTCTTTGAGATTGAGAGATGCCGGGATGCATCGTTATCGATATGCCCATGTGAAATCAGAGTGCTTCAAACCCTCACGCCATTTTCAAGACCTCCTTTTCTTCGTTACTCGAGTATGTGGTACTGATTGTGAATTGGCTACTGCCTCAATTCCATTATCTAGATTTTGCACAACATCAATACTTTAAACCCTGCCTAGCGGTGTTGAGTTGAACCTCCCGCCGTTCAATGTTAATGTATCGAGAAATACGCCGAATTTAGCCGTCTATTCTCTTGAAATTCGCTAAATCCGTAGCGTGCATCGAGATCCCCAAAAAATCCACGATTCCCCCCACGATCTTAGGACGTGTTTATGGGCAGTCTGTGCGCCGTCCACACACTAGTGGCTTTTTTTGATTCATGCTATGACATTTTTGGTAGGTAGGCGGCAGGCATTTGTCATTTGGCAAGCATGGACTACCGAAAATGGGTAACATCAAACGACAAAGCTTGAACGTCCGTCTCATGATGTGCCCTTCCCCGCGGGGGCCGGTTTTGCATGCATATGCTTGTGGATGCCTAGTTGCAAAATCGCCTGAATAGGTGTCTCTGGTATACTCTACTCCTGGAAAAGGTGACAATGGACAATATGGATTTGCTTTTGTGCACTTCAATAGTATCGTGGCTTGCTTGATTACAATTGAAGCATTTCGATTGACGGATTTATAGATATACAGAATATAGGCATCGGGATCTCGAGCTCGTATAAACCTTGGATTTCGGCCGGGAAAACCCACAATTTAGGCATGAGGCGTAACTTGACTTTCAATCGTGCGGTTAACTACAACTACTAATCACGGCATGTTCCATCGGCCGCGTTATGATATCCATTACAACTGGAATTGACTTCAATTCTAATGTCAATTTCATTGATAGCGAGGGGCTGAAGGCCTAGGATATGCCTGAAATGGGTCGAAATTGCTGCAGGACTTTCGGCGTCAGCCATGTGCAGCAGGTGGTCGTCTGACATGCCGCATGATCATGAGGTGGATTTCAGTCTCGGCATAGGTGTAATTGGGCCCGATTTTGAGAGGCGCAATATTGCCGGGCCGTAGCCGATCATGTTTTCCCGACCTCCTGTAAGCAAAACAGGCCTAGGAGATATAATCCTGACCTTCCTTGTATCTCTGTGCATGTGTACTCGAGTACGGAGTAGTGATTTACTATACATGCAACAGTTCAACTTGCATTTCTTTATCACTCTTTTAGCGCAAATACAGGTCTTTTTCTATTTGCCGCCTCACAGAGAACTATGATGTACTCGAACTTTGACCTCGGTTTTTACGGTTACTTCCGAGATCGGGAAACCGAATTTAGCGTACTTCCCACATATGGACTACTAAAACTCCATACCATAGGTACTTCCCCAATCAAGCTCCTCTCCATTGTTGAGTTTTGCAAGAAAGGCTGTCACTTAGCAGGCTAGGAGAAATTATGGTTTTTGTGAAGGATCGAAACACTTGCACATAGTTTCCGCGCGGGCATAAAAGCGCTAGCAATGTGTAAACATTATCAAGGTATCGTTACATTAATGACCACACTATGGGATTGGCCGCTTTGGAAATCCTTAATGCTGCTGATCGATGCACTAGTCAAACAAACATATGCGTGGGGGGACGTTTTACACACTAGCTAAAACATTGCAGGAACATTCCCGCCCGCGCCGTACCGGTTGCAGCAACCAAGCATCCATCCATCCATTAATGCAACTACTGTTTTGATTTTTTAAAAGGAAGGGTGGGGGTCCTATGAGAAACAAAATATACGTGCATACATCGCTCTAAGAAAACATGTTTGTCCCGAATTCAACCAATCACTGATCCCGGGATACGAAGTTCCTCCCACCCGCCCACCCTCCCATTTTCAAAGAAATATCATAAATCATCCCATCAGAATTCATCCCGGCCCTCATGGAATTTGTATGTACAAGGGTTTTCTAAATATACGTACACAAACACACATCGATATATCCATACATACATCTGAAATGTGAAATGCAAGAATAAAATGGAGTCGTCCATCTCCTCATTTGACTCGACCGGGCAAATAGGGTTTTCAAAAATATGCATAACATCAGAGATATCTTGGTGCCCAATTGCCAGCACTACCATGTATTTAATTACCATGGTATTGAAGGTGATCTGCCCGTAGGTTCGCTCAGTATTCCGACTGCAAAGGAATAAACGAACGATTTGCATTTGATTGAGAATGCTACAGCTGATAAATTGGTTTTACCATGATCAAATGGCTCTTTTGGGCCAGGTGCAGTAGAAATTCTCTCGCTTTCTATTCTACTACCTCAATTGCTGACCAATTGTTCCCCCAAGCATTTTGATATTTCGATGTGGTTGATGGGTGGGGCGATTTAGATCCAACGCGCCATGCTCACATCGTACTCGAGTAGGTATTCTAGATGATCATTTCTCAACAAGAGGTAGTATGAAGAAGTGCCTTCAACTCATGCTATGGCTAGTTTCATGGAACTAAACACTACTTCGTTGTTGCTAATGTATGTACCAATTGCAAAATGCAATGCATGGGACATACCTAATATAGAGTACTCTTGGCCCCGGGCCCTGTAATCCTGGGATTAAGATAGGGCATAATGCACCCCATATTCTGCTAACGTGGCAGTGTAGCATCTGTGCTACTGATCCATGGTATGGCGTACCTTGTGCTCCTGGATGTATTCCTTGGTGAGCTGATGATTTGCGCTTGCTCCAGGATTTTTTCACGAGAAGCTTCTATTGTTTTGAGTAGGGAGGTGGAGAAATGATGGGTATTGGAGCCTCTTGGAGGGAATTCTGCAAGAAGGAGTATATGCTCTTAATTGCAAGAATTAGTATTCTATCCGAAACCTCAAAAACTTGGCCATTCATTCAGATTCAGCTTGAAAAACGTGGAGTATTAACTTCTTCCCACAAGCTCCTCTGCTTAATTGCCTAAGTAGGTATCTGGGCACGAGATGTGAGTCTGCACCTTCGTTTCCATGAATATTTAGTCGACTAGTCTCGGAGCCATCCTCCGTTAATTCAGAGTAGTTAGCATTCACATGGTCCTTGGCTAACCGATCGCGATTCTCGTAGGTACCTTCACGTACTTGAGTACATAGAAAAGATACATCGCCAATGTAGATCCTTATCAATTGACCTCGCAAGTCAGCCAGTTTGCCTTTAATTGACTGACTATTCGCGATGCCGTGAACGTAAAGTGCAGCTGACTCAAATTTTGAATTAAAAACCCCTCATATGAAATTCATCCCACAACCTAGGTACCGACCCCACCCTAGCAAGAGACGTCGAACTAAGGATTTAAATTGGGGGCAATTGGGGGCAATTGGGGGTCCACGACTACAATGAAGAATATATTATGTCTATCGAGGATATAGTCTTTTAAGTAATAATATATAACCCAAACTAAGTTATGCAGAGTATACGCAGCAGTTGCGCCATATGCATGCTTGCAAGGCCAGTCATGCTGTCAATTCTTGGTATCAATTAGAGTATGTTTTCTTGGTTTTCGAATTAACGTTAATTTACAAGGGTGATATGTGGGGTAAACGACCAAATTGTCATGGAAAACTGGACTCGAATGGCATGCCGAGTTTTACTCGATAGACCTAGCAGTATAGCCGTTATATTGACAAACAGCAGCTAATTTGGACTTTGTGAAACTGCTGTAGCTATACCTAGCTGTACATGTAGCGCTAGGTACGCTATTTTCTCTCGAAAATTATATGAAAATGTTGTTCGCGTGCAGGGTAATATAATTGTGTGGGTGTTCATCAGTAGTTCTTCGATGTACTCCAGATGTAAATGCATCGAATACCAGAAACGGAGAATAGATGTGTGTGTGTTTAATCTATTTCCCACCCGTTTGGGGGTAGTCATGCATGTAGTGCGATGCCCCCATCAAATCAGACTTCACACATCTCATGCCTAATACGTTAGTGGGTGGAATTGACCAGCAAGATCAAGAGGCTTAGGGAAATCGAAAAAATGTAACACACATATATGAGGAAAAAACACTGGTGTATTTTTCTTTTTGGTGGAGGACATGTAGGTACGTCTCAAATGCATGCAGCATGTATGTACGGTCAATCATCAACATGGACTTGAAGCTTGCTTGTAATATCACTTCATGTTATACCAAATCATCCACGCAGATGTCCTTGGTGTGAGCTGTTGCAATAATAATAAATCGAATAACACTTGCTAGAGGATGTGATGCTGGACCAATGGCGCAGGCTAGCAAAAATGTGGTCAATCTTTGGGAAGTGAGGGCAGGAACGTACAATGGCTTGCAGTGGACATGGGAATTAAGTCCAGCTGGAGTGTCAAAAAGTTAGAGATGTGCAATGCATTCGATCTACCATCACTATATACTTTCCAGGCACAACCGACATTATGACAGCGAGATCTACGAGGTTTAAACCCTAGAAATTAGGTAATATAATATTTCCTCGCGTACGGAGTATAGGTGGATATCGATTTTTTGGCAGATTTTCTGGTTTACGAGAGATCTTGGATTCATGGTTTTCTCTGTGCCATATGCATCATGCTAAATAATTCTCAAACGCCAGTCGCCACGAGCTTGATCATATCCTGTATCTGATCATGATCATATACGGACGTCCAAGAGATGATCTCAATCTCAGTTACATTCACTTTCAATTTCATTCGAGCCAGCGTTTCTACACCACTATAGCATTTGACCAAAACGGCTTTATCACTATCATTAAGCTTCATTCACGTTCTCAGATCTAGATCGATCTCTCGTTTTGCCCATGTTGTTTACTAAGAACAATAAGCCTCAATGTACATGCCTGTACATTAAAACTGCTAATCTTGGAAAAAGTCAGCTGCTACCAAACTTTTGTCCTTGATCGAAAATTACCCGTCGACACACACACCGTTTCTTTCCCCACATTTTCCTGCACGAATCGCATGCAAGCCGAGGTCTTATTTTAGGTCCCAATTCTCCTACTTGAATCCGCGATTGGGGGCCTGATGAATTCGAACCAAACCCTTTTCATGGAATTCTGCCTAAGCCTTCCCCCCACCACCCCTCCCCCCGTCCCAAGCCTAAGTAAGGGGCCATCGACATGCTGCAGCAAGGACTCTGCGATCAGCCATTAGAAAATGAGAAGCCTAGGATTTGAATTGATTTCTCTAATATTTGTAGGTAGGAAGAACCCGCGCAATACTAGTCATTAATACCGAAATGCACAAATTTGTCAACGTTCGTGAAGCCAATCAGTAGTCCCCAATTTGTGGTCACACGGGCAGTTTGTCGAAGACTCTAGATCTAAACTTTAATTGCTTATAGGAAGTGGTTAGCAATCTAGCAAGACTTGTTTGAAATCTTGAGATTTAACTAGAAGAAAAAAAAAACCTAGAGAAGATGTGAATCATGATCATCGATCGGAGGGTCCGGTGAAGATGACGGGTCGGCAATAGAGAAATACGAGATCCTCCCTATTGTGTGTTGTACAATTTCAGTCTCATTCAGTGCTAATTGTTGCCCGCGGAGAGCTGGGAGCTCACAACAACCAATGGTTCGATTTTTTTGATTTTTTTTTCAAGAGCTAAAGGCCTAGCTAGGTAATATTTAGCCTGGAATCTGTGCACGAAATGCACAACATGAACGAGATATACTAAATTAGGTAACCACATCTAGAAATCAACTTGTTTCAGCAGAGTCTGAAACTTTCATCGGAAAGTAAGATCCCAACGTGCACATTCACGTATCCCATGAAGAAAAAATTCCTCGATATAGGAGTAAGGAATCGATGTGGTTACCAAACTTCTCACACATCTCGTGGCAATTGGCATGTCCATACATCCCACTATTGCGGAAAGGACGGGGTTCTAGAATCTAGATAGAACGTTGTTTTTGCAAGGACATGTGTACTCAGGCAGATAATGGTACATATTCTGAACTGGACCATCCTACGAAACATCCTGCAGTAACTTTAACGTTGGCTTAGAATTATGTATAATCATCAAAGCAGAATTTTTGCAGTCATGAGGCCTCCCCTTTGTGACGTTACTTGACTTACTCCGTTCAGGTAATACCCACATGTGTACACTTTGGAGGTATGTGCCTTAGTTGACCTGTACCTAGAATTGACGATCGCTGGTCCATGGGGGGGGGGCACACCCAGCAGAAAAGGACAAAACAGGAAAAAGAAAAGAAAAACGAGGAAAAAAAAGAAAGAAAATAGAGAAAAAGAAGGAATCATTGCACAGATCATGATCAGCTGCGCAGGACAGATGCAGAGTCAGAACGTTAGAGTGTGAAGTAGGTACATCTCCTTTCCAATGTCTGACTAGCTTAATAGGGAATTCACACGCGGTTTTCTCGGCCAGTCCTCCATGACAAAACGGAATCCGGCGAGCGCAGCACGTTGAGAACTTGCGATTGAAGTCATAATCATAGGGCTCCCAGATCTCGGGGATACTCAACTTGGCAGTCTGCCTTACGCGGAATAAATTACTCATAGCAATTCGTTGTCACTTCATACACTTCTCCACGTCTGCAAAATTCAAACGTGGTCGCCGTCGCTGGCAAGGCTCAAGATACCATCAAAGTAGCTTCAATGGGAGTTTGTAGATTATTACCAAGTAGGCAGGCAGCTTTCGAGATGGAAACTGCGTCTTACATGCCCGATCATCCCCGCTAAGAATCCCATCAATTTTTATCGATTCCCCCTTGCTCGAATTTCCTTGAAATAAGGAAGAAACGGCATTCAATATAGGGCCGATAGGCCTCGTGAGACAGTTATATATGTCTGATTCGCTCACGATACGATCATTTTGTTTACAAGGATTGTCAGCAAACGTTTTTTGTTTCAAAACAAAGTAGACTGATTGATCGATCGAGGTGAGTTCGTGATTCCGATCGAGTCAATTCCACAAGAAACCTACCACAGAGACAGACTCCCAGTGCACGCAGCACGCAGCACCAAGCTGTCCAAGATGGCAAAAGGAAATGAAAAAAAGAAAACAAAAACAAAAAAAGGAAAAGGAAAATGCACTGCAGAGTCAGCTAGATTTGAACCCATGTCGATGATCATGACGAAGACCCCCAACGTCGACGTCGGTCGACCCTCGCATTGTGCCAATGGAAAAAAAGTCCGTGTGGAGGTCAATGTACTGATGACTTGCTTCAACTTCAAATCAGGGGTTACCATAGGTGGGAATTAAAGCGGAAACCATGTGCTCTAAGGTAAAGAGAACCTTGGTACCCCCATAACACTACTACTCGTAGAGTACATCGGAGTAGGTAGTAAAAACCCTTATATTAAAGCTCCAATTTATTTTCTTTCCTTTTTCCTCTTTTGGGGGGGGGGTCTGGGCATCGAATCGATCAGCAAATCGGATTTGAACTAAAGGCAGTAAAAGAGAAAAAAAAGAAAAAAAAGAAGAAAATATTAAGTAAAATAAAAATTCGAGGCTCATACATTATGTACACCCCGCCAAATGCGCTTAGCTGATGCAGCACACGGTCCCCACGCAACAGCGTGTTCTTGATTATTTCGTAAAGGGCATGTCCATCTCGATCGATCACCAGACGACCACCACCACCTTATACTGACTACTGCCGTCACTTTATATACTTACCATATAAATCTCTAGACTACTCCCTCGACTCGGGCTAGGAGTAAGCTCCGATCTCAGACTCGGAACAACTCACACCGAGCCGAGTCTCGGGTTTCCTATTCCTCTGCCATGGTCAGCAGAACAGACTCGGCATCTTCCGAAATCAAGTTATTTTCTCACCCCGTATCGATTGACAGCAATTCACTGCAGATTTAAGCTATTACCGGGTGGGGGTCGTTCAAAGTTAACTATGGTAGCGATATTTCAAAGCGTACGTGTATACGTTGTAAGTCTGAATTTCTAGGCAGAGCTGTCATTTGAATTTCGTGGGGTCGGTAAAGTAAGGAGGATCTGTTGGCTCCTGTATATCTTTTAATCACTGGTACGATGAAACGTGTTTTCTCACGGAATGTTCCCCATTGATTCAATTCTTGATCAGCCGTAGAACCCTAATTATAATACGTAAACTCGGCCACGTTCTACAACTACCTCCTCCCCACGTATATCCTTACTAGTCAGTCATACCAGTATATCAAAACCAGACTCATTGCTGCAATTGCACCCTAAATCTTACTTTATAATTACGATCTCACGGCAATAAAATAAATTTAAATACGTAATTCAATTATAAAATTTCTCGTTTAACAAGGTAGCTTCCTATCTCAGACCACGTGCGCACCATTGATCGCCTACCTACATAGGCAGTTACCTAATTCAAGCAATTTCCTAATCTGGCTATGGGGTACTTCCACTTTCGGGTCTAGACGTTCTCCGCGGTACTAGATCTCCGCCAGATCCCAAGTATGGGTACCAGATGTATACATGGTATCCATTACATAACATGTAATCCGTACATACCTCAGCCCATGCCCAACGCGCCACAAAATACATGGATTCCCTCTCCCCCCATTCCCCCATTCCACCAAAAATCTCTTTTTTTTTTACATACATACATATGTACCCCACGCGAGTGAGTACGTTACTCGTCTGAGTGAGATCGATCGACCGCGCATATACCCACGACCATGACCATGTCCCAGTGCCCCCAGTCCCCCCAGTCCCCCCAGGCCTAGGCCTAGGCCTCAAGTTTCACGTGGCGTTCAAATCCCTTGCCAGAAACAAAACAAAAAAAAAAAAGACAGCACCACCAAATGTAGAGTAGACGTTGAAACACCAGTGGTAAGTAAAGTATCCATGGCCAAGGCTATCATAGCTTCAAATAAGCTTAAGGCAGCTTTGTGCTCTATCTTACGTTTATACCTATAGCTAAAGAAAGAAGAAACAAAGAGAGAAGGCTACTTAAGGTTGAGGCACCACATACATATGCATCGATCCTTATTGCCGAATAAGGTAGTACGGCATGTCACCGGCCTGTTATCATTATTATCATCAATATATCGAAACTACAATATTGTATAACGCCAATATTTGTTACAACTGCAGCGTCGAATTTAAACTCATGAAGGCATGCAGTAAGTGCTCTTGCAAGGCGCCTACAACTCGAGCTCGTACGGACGGACGCGCGTCACAGCCACTCAGCATGTCCAAAAAATTTAAAAAAATCACATCAGGATCGAAATATTGATCAATCAATTGCAATTGCAATAATTTAAAGATAAAGAATCAAGAATAAAAAATAGAATTTCAAAAGTAAACCCCCGCCAAGTATAAGAATAAGAATAATGACAAACTGCGCATGCAAAACTTAAGCTTAGATAGATACAAAAAAAACAAAAAAACAAACAAGAAAGCAGCCGCGCGCATTGAAAGACAAAGAACTGCAAAAACAAAAGCAAAAGTTGGCTCCGGATCCATTCAATGGAAGCCGTTAACGTTCCCCACGCATGCATGGGAACTATTGTCAATAGTTGGTTGCAAGGTTGCATCATCATAAAAAAATGTGAGAGTGATCATGAGAGAAAGATAGATAGATATAAGAGTGCAATTGAATAATATAAAAAAAAGTAATGAGAGTCATAAATTCGTTAGATCCACCAGACAAGCCCTGGAAAGTAATTCCAAAGCTTTGCCGGCAAAGATATGTGCTTAAAACCAGAAACAATTCAAAAGAAAAAACCGTCAGGCCCAGAAATAAAATAAAAAATGAAAAACCGCCAAAATGTTACTCCGATACAATATGATTATGATGATGATGGATGAGAAGAGAAAGAAAGAAAGAAGGAAAGTAAAATCGTAACAAAAAAGGGATGAATTCGAAATGGACTGATTACCGGAATAGTCTTGATATCCCGTTCCGGTATCAAAGAATTAGAAGAAACCACTTTCATGTTTTTTTCCTGGTTTTCTGTACGCCGTATGTGTTTATGTGTTGAATATTGATGAAAAGAGCGGATGGCTGTGGTGGCGGGTGTGATCCAGTGATGAAAATGGGATTCGCTCCATAGAGAACAGGCCTAGAGAGCCAGGATCTTCTCCAACTCAACGAGCTCGGGATACTCGGCTGCCTTGTCGTGGTGAATCTTGTCCTCTTCTGGGCCACCCATAAGGAACTCTTCGAGTAGCAAAAGCTCCTCAAACTCAGCCAAGTAAGCGGCTGCTTGCTCAGATGTTGGGCGTGGGAGAGGTTTCCTTCCGTAACCACCATATTTGAAATGCGACTGCAGGCAACTCTTGGTACCGACAACGCCACTCTTGATGGCCACCCAGTCACCGCGACCAATAATCGCCTGCATCTTCTCCGCTTCATCAATCTTCCCCGAGGTGTACAGATTGAAAACTTCGGCACAAGCCTTGGGGGCAATGTTTGCCAGGCCGCCAATGACTCCCTTTCCACCACCAATGAGTGCTGGAAGGGTAAAGTCCGCCGAACCACCCATTGTCATGAATCCATTTGGTGCTCTGGCAGCAATGCGCACAAGTTTGCCGGTATTGCCGCAGGTGAGCTTGCAGCCAACAATGTTCTTATGTTTGGCCAACCGGTTGATGACGTCCGAGTTCAAGTCAATGCCACTGACAGCGCCGGGATAGTTGTAGATTAGGATTGGTACTGGTGATTGATCGGCAACTTTGGTGAAGAATTCAAACTGAGAATCCGGAGTGTAGAGTGCGCCATAGTAGGATGGTGGCAGGATCATTGCGTAGTCACCACCAGCTGAAAGGGCATCCTGGCAGAGCTCAATGGTTTCGCGGATTGACTGTGAGCCACATCCAACAATAATTGGCATATTTGAGAAGCCAGCCTCGTCAAGAGCCTCCCTGGTAGCGGCTGTCACCACTCGTCGTTCACTATGGCTGAGATGAACTGCTTCTCCGTTGGATCCCTGAGTAACAAGTCCATGTAATCCGGCCTCTGCAAGGCGAACGGCATGCTTCTTGATTGTGGCAAGGTCCAAGTCCTCGGTCTCTTCATCAAAGAAGGCGACTGTGGGAGCATAGATGCCTGGCACCAGTGGCCGCGCATCTGTGGATGCGGCCTTGCCCTTTGTCAACCCTGAGAGTCCGGCGGAGTATCCGTTCATTGACTTTGCGAGTGAGTATTTGGAGTGGTTCTGGGTGAGATTGTTGTCGAAGAAGCCGTCCATGGTGTAGCTTTCGATATGGAGGTCGCTGATGGAGTAAGTTTGTGCGTTTGTGTGGGGAGGCATTGTGAATTTATAAAATGTGAAGGAGGGAGCTTGTGTGCAAGATATAGTTTGGCTGTGGGGGGTGGGGATGATGTTTGCCTGGTTCAGATATTAGACAAAGTTCGAGATCGTTATTGGATACTGTGGTAGTAGGTAAGGAAGCTGATATGGACTGGATGTAAGAACGAAAAGGGGTGGGGAGAGCGAGCCTTATATGTGTCTTAGCCATTGTTCTTCAAGTGAATCATCGTATGAAGGGCTTGCAATGTCAATACAGTTTCTCTCAATGGGGGTGGATGGAGATGGTGGTGGGATGGCGGAGTGAGTAGTGAGCAGGCTAGCCCCCTCCCCCCACACACCCTTCCTGAGCCCCAGAACGACCCAAGTCCCCATGATCCACACCCCCCCTCCCCCGTCCTCCTCCTCCTGCCCTAGGACCTGCCCCATTCCCCTGACTTGTACCTACAGTACCCTGCCCACAGGCAAGCCCAGCGGAGGTCGTCCCACAAACCTAAAGCTTGCGCCGTGATGTGCAAGCTCAAGGCAGGCAACTCCGCTGCAAAGCTAAAGTGGTCCTGACGAAAGGACGGCAAAGAGAATTGGTGCTGGGAGCACCCGCCGAAGCGGAATGAAAAGCAAACACTGCATACCTGAGTCCGCCCTCCTTATTTCCTTTTGGCGCATATACGCATCCTTGCGCAGTGCAGAGGCAGCACATAGCACGGCTGCAGCGCCCCATCGATGTACGGTACAGGACGTACACGACCACACTGCCCGTCAAGCGCCATGCTCACTGTCTACAGCGCCAGCTTGATCCGCATGGGGCGACGGCCAGAAGGCGCTGAAGCGGGCATTGGCGGCGCGGCGGACGGCTGGCTTGATAGCCTCCTCGAGGACTCATCCGAAAGTAGTCGGCCGCCTCTGTGGAGTTTCGCTCGGCCTGCCAGGGTATGTAGGTCATAATCCCAAGGGGCCGGGTCAGCGAGTGGGGGTTTAACCGCTGCTATTGGCGGACAGGGTTCGCTGGGGTGGGGGATTCTCGAGTCGGAAGTCTAGGCGTCCGTGCTGAGAACGAGGCCAGGCCGTGTGAATTGCAGTGAAGTGGCAAACACCGCATTCATAGTTCTTTGATTCATTATTCTTCTTTCCCTCAGCTTCTTCCTGATCAGCCAGTCACCGGGCTTCAGAAGCCGGTGCAGGTTGATGCATGTTAATAACTGTGACATCGAGAGCCACAAAACACCACAGCTGTCTTCTAAAGTGCATACATCTCGCGGATATGTGTATGTGCAGGCTCGTACATATGAGTGGTGGTATAATAGGTGCTCCACATCCCTTCTGGGATGTCCACACGCCTCGAGCTTGGTAGAACATGGGTATCAATTAGCATACTCTAACTTGTGTCGATCAAATCAAACCAAGGAATATAGAGTAGAGTAGTAGCTCACTCCCTTCCATCAATGGTGAACGCATACGCACCCCACAAAAAAAAAGAACGTTAGGGTTTGGCGCAAGGCCAGGGGAGTGTGAGCGAGAGCAATTCACCTTGGGCTCTTGCGTACTGTATGTGCCATACTCATAGTATGCTTCTCAGTAGATACTCCTGTACATTATGCAAATTATTCTTTTCTGGTTGGCCTATATTTCCAGGTCCTCGATCATGACGCGCAGAGGCTACAGATTTTCCCTAGACACTTTTTCATCATAATTGCTGGACAATGCCACAGCACAGCAAATCTGTAATAATACAGGAATGCTCTAGATGTTACCCACAGGTAAACTAATGCGTGTATGAGATTTCTGTCCTCACGTTAGTCAATTGGGTTGAATTAGTCAAATGCAAGGGAATGGTTGTTGCTTTTGAACTAACAAGTGGGCGTTTTTTTTTTCGCAACTCGGTACTGTGCAGATGTGCCAGGTACCAGAGCATTTTGGGGTATTTGGTAGCTTGGGCAAGCAGAGGACAAGCAAGAAAGGTATTCATAGGCTGACAGCGCCCAAAACGAGGTTGGCCAATACCAAGCTCTGCAGTTATGTAAATTTTTGACCGAAGAAACAACGTACGAGATAGGACAACAGATGGAGCCACCTCTGCTTCTGAAGAGGGATCGATGAATATGCAACAAAATACTGTTGTAGAACGACTTGTGTTAAACCTCTTCACTCTTACCTACTTCAAATTCGTGTGCTTCATCCAATGCTTCCAGACCAATGTTATTCCAAATCGATTGCTACCTATGGCGCAGCTTCAGTAAACCCTGTGGCAAAAAACCGCCCGCTTAATCGTCAGACGATATTTGCACCATGTAGTAGGGTAGATAGGTCTGGTAAGATTTAAAGTTTAAGACCTAAATGGGCCAGCACTGTTGCGCTGAGAAATGCGATTAGTACAAGAACTTCAACAAAAAGCAAAAGCGAAACTGTCAAGAATTTCTTCAGGCAATGTGGGAACACTTCAATCACCTACGCATTAAACTCATGGTCGGCGAACACCGACCATTGAGAATTGAGCATACTAGTAGCAAATGGCCATGCCTTAAGCAGAATATGATTCAAACTGCGGGAGGAACATCATCGATAGGGGAATCGCAGGAATGGGGATTAGGGTGCTTTAAATCCACAAGGATCAAGTTTGAATGTAAGATACTGTGTGGGGAAATACGTCAGACTTCTGCTCTCCATAGATCACGATCACGATTGCGATGGTGGGGCTTGCCACCTCTGGCGCTGGATCTTTGATGTTTGGTGGTATTGGCGGCCGATAAGTACCCTTTGTCTTTCGTCTCCATTGGCGTCATGACGTTTGCTGACCATCTTGGTTCGTAATAATTGGCACCCACACAAATGAAATAATTCTGCCTCCCAGTAAAGGCAAGCTAAGCCCGAAGTCGTCAGCTGTCATGGTGACGGACACGACATAAAGCAGCTTGAGACAGGGCTCGGATCAAAGCAGGCCACTTTGCAATTGGTATTTGCTCCGTGCACCAATATCGGCCACCGCGGAAAAACTTCAAGTATTCCTTTTTTCCCTTATTCTCTGCGGATGAGGTCACTCCCTGTCAACATAATTTATAGCAGTTTCCTCGCTGTGTGGTTCCTGGACGGCACGTGGCACACTGGCTCTGAAACGCAATGTCCTTTTGAAACAATTCTGTGGCCAATAGGCTGCAATCAGTCCCATTTATTTCAATTCATGGGGAATGGAATGAGCTCCTCCTATTATGAGGCGAACATCGAAGATTGAGAGTAAACTAAACAAGCTGATGAATGTCTTGATATTTTGGACCCCCACATTTCATCCTAATGCTGGTATCGATCAGCTCACATCTGCAATCATGTGGTTACCTCAACTGAGCATACCTACCTAGGTATCTAAGCGCCTATGATTCCCCCTTTCCACATTATTCATTTCTGATTTCTTTTTTTCTTGACCTCGGGCTAGGCTCGAATAGCTCGTTTTGGCCGCACTTCTGTCTGTCGTGTACCTTCTCGAAAGTGCTGACCTTCGATCGGATAGTATATCCACTTGAAGAATACTTTCACATCGATATGATGCGGGCAAATCCAGACCATGTAAATACATAACAGTACCATTTGAGCAAAAGAATTTATGAAGCCGATAGTTTCGATGAGTTCTTTTGAGGGAACGATTGTTGCTAATGCCCCCACGCTAATGAATAAGGTACCGGCCAGATTAGGAAGGTTGTCAGACGGTCATGTGATAGTCATAATGATTTTTTCAACCCCAACAATAAGCAGTCATTTTCAGGCTCCGACTCCAGCTCCGACTGAAGAATATTTGACGTTTTGTTTGACATTCAGGTGACGTATTTAGATCTTTGCTGTTGTAAATAGAACCTGGATTGTGGGCATTGCGCAACAACACAGCGTCGATTACAGAACCGACTACCTGCCGGCTCTGAAATAAAAAAGCAATGATTCCTGCATGTAACGCCTCGTGATAGGTCGGCGCCCATAAAGACAGGTAGGTTGAAGCATAGGCTCACCTAGCCGAGACAGAATTCAACTCTGTAAGGAAGAAAAGGTATTCTCAATATCCATTGGATATCTAGTGCGCGATGATGGGCCCTAACTGCTCAAAAAGAGAATTTTTAACTGTGTGTATAAGCCGCGCCTTGTTCTTTCCTAGCCTTTGGGTATGTGTTTTGTTTTCGAAAACAGGGCTTCAAGTTCCAAGTCGGTGGCCCCAGAACGCCCTTTGGATTTTTAATACCAACCTACTGTGCCTCCACTCTGAGAAATCTGGCCTATACCTGCAAATTCTGAAGTTCCCCGCTTTCCTGCACCCACATGCAGTGGGGACGATCCAGAATTTTAGGACTTATTCAATTCCTGGAAGAAAGAAGTTGTGTAGTTTGTGGTGGTGCTCCTCCCGAGCTTATTTGTTGTGCTTTGAAATGGAAGGGTTGTGTAGAAAAGATGTCGGAAGGCAGGCTTTCGCCTCCACCTAAATTGTGAAACTCGATATCATAAAACGCGCTTCGAGCCTGAATATCCTGGTATTTTGTATCAAATGTATTTTTTGACACTTTTTCAATGTCCACCCTTTCCTAGAACATATCCATTGCATATTAGCATACCGCTGTGTTTTGTCTTGTCACTATGGGCTTCCCATCTTTGTTGACTAGGTTCTAGTGGACGGTAAGCCAAGTGTTGTTGCACTCCACGAAACTAGCAGCTGCATCTCCTCACATTAAGCTTGAACTGCCAAATCAGAAGCAACCAATAAAAGACTGTATGGTGAGTTATTAGGTGTCACACTTATTATAAATGAGCCACTCGTAGGAGCATGTTCTCTTACCCAATATCCGTGTACCCTGAGTTGTTGTAAATTTATTTTTCAGTTCTTTAGGGTAGCCATGAATCAACAGGGGCCATCTCATCCCTCAGGTAGATATAACGTTGTTTCTCCGTGGAGTTATAGATACCCAATGTTTATTGCACATTTAGCAAATGAAATGTTGTATCTCATGGGTCGAATGTCTGGCCATGCTAATCGAGGAGCAGAAGATCAGAAGCCGTCATTCAGGTTAGTATATATGAGCATGTATCGACAACCCATCCCTCTTTCAAAACAATTGCCATGAACTGATCACAGGATCAGCCTAGGCAGCGAGGAAAAGACTAGCAATATGCCTGATCGGAGTAGTGTACTTGAAAAATTTGTGCAATGCGGAAAAAGCAAAATCGGGAAACTTAGCACCTTGGACTACCTAGGTTGGAGACTCACGGTTTTATGCAGTCTATGCCGAAGTTTCTTGGAGCGGCGAATTTAACCATGACTGATTGCACTGGCAGCCATTTGACCTCTATTTAGTATCATCCTCATATCCACCTGACCCTATTTCAAACCAGAAAGCTAGGCTGTCTTCTGAATATGTGGTTCGTGATTCGTCGTTCGTAGAAAGTATGTGAATCGCTTCAGATAGATACGTATCTGCATTGTCGATGTTCATGCCGTTGTCAGGGGGCATGCAGATTGCTGTCACTTCCTTGGCTTCCATCGTGGGAATTGGTGCAATCGATAACAGACAAAATCTGAGCGGCGAGGGGGTGTGAGAGGGGCCTAGCTGCCGATTGCCCTTACCTCGTGGCCACCAGCATTGTGCCTGAAAATGAGAAGCAAAATGTGCAAATGTCCTCGTAATTATTGCAATGCCATTATCACGAGCGTGGAATCTGATCTCGTGCCATGTCCAGAGCTGTTGATTGATGGCAGATACTCGAATTTTCCGCAACTTCACCGAATTTCGAGTGTAGATTGAACAAAGACGAACTAGTAGCTTCGCAGAACCCGGTCTGGGTATAATTGGTATCGAAGTTAGCAGAAATATTTTTGCAAGTGTGTGAAGCCGGGGAAGCTCATCGCTCACCGGGAGGCTGGCGTGACTGAAGTATCAGGGTAGGCGCAGGTGTAGCGATAGAGCAGTCGCGATAAAGCGACCCGAGGTGGGCTCGGGCACTTGCCATTGAGTGATGTGTTCGTCGACTGGAGGAGACTGGGCGGGGCAGCCCAGCAGAAAGAAGTCCGTGAATGGAGAATTGTGGTGATGCGGTGCAGGATGATGTCGAGGGTTGGGTTTCGAATCCGACGAAAGGCGAGTTAAGTTCTGCCGTGGTCCCGCACTTGGCTCTCAAATGGCCGAGCAGCTGCCCCATCTGGTCGACTGCCGCATTGGGCCTGGCGGCTGCGGCGGGGTGGGCACGAGGCCACGGCGGGCCGCACTGCGTGACTGCCATCCATCCTGTCGTCGCCCGTCCTCCGTGAACATCGCGGCTGGGCTGGGAGAGAAGAGGCGTGCCTGTGTGCCTGTCGTCCGGGTCCATTCGAATTTGGCCCGCTACCGCTATGGCCCGCCGCTGTCGAAGTCCCTGTATCCGGTATCCTATGTGACGAGGCTTGTATTCTCTATGTACTGGGTTGCTCCTGAGAGGCCTATCTAACCACTCGACCCCCCGTCATTTCCTGCCAAGTCACCCCAATTCTGCAGGATGACTCCAGCCTCCCACACTAGCCGAGTCCGGCGATCTTGGCACCAGTTGCCCTAGTTACATCGTTTCCCCGTTTCCTTCGCCACAGACTCACCCCCCTTGTGACGAGGAAAGTCATGACCATGATCATTCCCGTCACAAGACGAGGCGAAGTCACACTCTCCCCATCTATAACTAGACTCCTCCGTCTAACAAAGAACCGCTCTCCCTCAATACATACAGGTCAATTCCCTCACTGGACCACATGTCTCGTCCATCAACGCTTTGACCGCCTCAATTCCTTCCCCAAGTGAGACTGGGCCGGGTTCCGTCCTTTCCTCCCTTGCTACGAACACCTTCATCGCGTCAATTAAATATCTCCCCCGTTTAATCCCCGTGTGGATGTCCTCCAGGTCACCACTGATACCTCCTCGACTAAACCGGATAAGCCGGAAAGGTCCTTCCCACCTCGGTTCCAACTTCCTCCCTCTTTCCTTATCGATCACAAATCTCCGAAGCATCACCAGGTCCCCAATCACTGGTTTCTGGTATCTGCTTTCTTTCCGTGAGGCAATCAACTCATCTTGGTATTTGACCAGCCGCGAAAGGGCGTCATCCCTCATCTCGTCGAGTCGAGCCATCCGTACGTCGTATTGCCACCGCTCGAGGTAGTCGTCGTCCCAGGGGTGTGGAGCCAGTTCGGGATCATATGGTCGGGGTAAGGGATTCTCAGCGTTTTGATCCCAGTCGGGTATTTTGGCAACGTCGAAGCGGTTTTCCAAAGCCTCCTTGATGATCTCGTCGTGCACGGTATCGATGATCTCTCCGGATCGTTCGTTGAAACCCATGAACAATTGCGACGGGGTATAGCCATGGATACTGAGAACTCGAGTGTTAATGGCGTGCACGACTTGTTCGAGATATTGATCCCAACAGACAGCAGCGACGGAGTCCCGCTGGACAGCGGCCCTCAGGCCCTGGAGGATCATTTGCACATATCTTTCGGCGAGTCCGACTGAAGAGGGCCGATAAGGTGGGGAATTAAAGATCTTCACTCCTTTGTCGTGGAGTCTCTTCGGGGTCTCTCCCTGAGTGAAGTGACTACCCAGGTCGGTGTAGACTGATCTAGGCCAGCCATAGCTTTTGCTGTTGCCATCAAGGAATTCGACGGTTGTTGCGCTGTCGTTCTTCGGAGTCGGTTTGGCCATGATTTTGCGGGAGTAGTAGTCAACTTCGACCACCACGAATTTGTTCTGAGTTCCGAAAGCGACCGGGTTGAAAGGTCCAATGTAATCGAGTCCCACCATATCCATGGGCTGAAGCTGAATGATGGGATGTAATTCGGCGGTGACTCGGACCGGGCCCAGCATTTGACAATTGTGGCAGGAACTGCAGTAACGGAAAATGTCTTGATACCTGGAAGGCCAGTCAAAGTTCCCTATCATGCTCCGGTACATCACACTGCCGGCAAAATGACCATGTAAATCATGTTTTCGACGCAGGAATTCGTCGATCTCCTCGAGACGTAGACATTTGGCGACCTGCCCGTTCCTCTCGACTCGTCCCAGGTGAGGAGGATCCATGTCGAACAGGACATACCTGGCTGCGTCCATCTTGATTTTCCTCCGTTTCCTTTCCTCTCCGGGGTATCGCATTTCCCCGTGTAACTTGTACCAAACCGCGTCTCCGTACCACGCGTCATCCACCCACGCCCTCCATTTCGATATCTTCGCCTTAGCTGTGATGACCAGGTCCCAGTGGACAGGAACCAGGAGCGGGTGTTGTAGCCGTGGAGGTGGTGGGTACGGTTGGTAGGCTGAATGGAGGCGGGGTATGAGGAGTTGAGGGCGCGGACGACGTACTCGTTGGTTTGGTCTAATAGGTGGCGGGCGTCGGCGATGGGTTCTGAGCCTGGGAGGATGAAGGTACGGCGGGTGGGGAGAGTGAATCCTGGGGCGAGGCGAGGGGTCGAGACACGGGGCATGGGACGTGGTCAAGGCGGGGTCAAGAGGGGCTGTCTAGGCCACGGAAGAGGAGAATATAAAGTATATTCGAATAACAACTTGTTAAGATACAACTGAGGGGAAGAGACAAGTTGTTGCGTGAAGAGGAAAGGAAAAGAAGACAAGACGAGAGGGAGAAAGGACTCCTTATATAGAGATCCTTCTCGAGCTATGGAAGTAGGAAGACATGAATAGCATTGCAGCGCCGCGGCTGCGCAGTGGCTGCGCGGCGGCTGCGCAAGGTACATGAGTCAAAGGGAATTACAAATCAACTGCGCAATAGAAACAACTAGAACTTAATGGAAACTAACGGAAACATATGGAAACCTATTGCGCAGTGAAGGTTCGTGATGCTAGAACCTTCTGGTGGTTTCTTCTGGATTCCGAACTAGGAAGTCGAGCAGTGACAGGGATGCGGGCTGTCGTGTTGCAACGGTTACCAGGAACGGACTAGGACGTGGACTAGGTACATGGCGAGGTGGAGTATTGCTAGTAGTAAGCTGAACTCGGCTGGGGTCAGGATCAGGTGAACATGGATCCATTGTGGCTGATAGCGAGGCTGGTGCCGGCGGTGGCTAGGTGCGGGGTAGTCTTGGGTAAGGCTGGAAACTCGGTTCATGACAGTAGCCCCCCTTCTAGAGGAGAGCTCCAGCGATCTTTCTTGGATTGGTTCAAGGTCGTCGTCGATGATTGATCGGGTCGTACCAAGATCCACTCATGGTGCGGGAAGGTTTTCTGGTCTGGGTTTTCGTGGGTAAGCTGTGTGGAAGCGCCTAACAATTGCTGGGGCGTTTTCGAGGTCGCTTGCTGGTTGCCAGGTAGGATGATCGTATCCAACCCAACGGACAAGATACTTGAGTTGACGTCGGACAAGTTTGGAGTCAAGAATATCTTCAACTTCCCACTCTAGGTCTTCGTTAACAATAACAGGAGGAGGAGGAGGTTGAACTTGGCCGGCGAGGGGGTCTGTTGCAACAGGTTCCAGGAGGGAGACGTGGAAGACTGGGTGAACTTTCATAGAAGCAGGAAGCTCGAGCTTATATGCGTGGCTGGAGATTTTCTGGAGGATTCGAAATTTTCCCAGGCGCTTAAAGTCCAACTTGGTTGATGGGCGAGTGGTGTGGATGTGTCGTCTGAGTAACCACACCTCATCGCCAACTTGGTATGCTGGTGGGGGAAGGCGATGTCAATCGGCTTGTTCTGCATGAATCGCCTGGGACCAGGATATTTCAGCCTGCAGATGCTTGTCCAACAGGCTGAGTTTGGTGGCATAATCCTTGAGTGCTTCCGGGGTTGGAAATGGAACTGCAGGATTGGCAAGGATTTTGTATCGGGGCTGTTGTCCGTAGACGGCAAAGAAGGGCGTAATTCCGGTGGTTGCCGAAAGGGTGTTGTTGTATGCAAACTCGGCCATAGTCAAGAGTTCTGACCAGTTGTCCTGCTGGTAGTTGCAGTAGGCACGAAGGTATTGTTCAAGGATTGCATTAACTCTTTCGGTTTGGCCGTCGGTCTGGGGATGGAAGCTGGTGGAAAGCTTCTGTTGAATTCCAAGGAGCTTGCAGAGGAACCTGGAGAACTCAGATGTAAACTGGGTACCGCGGTCGGTAACAATAGAGTCAGGGAGGCCGTGAAGGCGAAAGATGTTGTCCATGAAGAGTCTGGCAAGGGTCTCAGAGTTGCACTCGGTTGTAGTTGGAATATAATGAGCCATCTTGGAGAGTCGGTCAACTACTACCAGTACAGCATCGAAGCCGTTAGACAAAGGTAAGCCAGTGATGAAATCCATTGAAACTGAACTCCATCTGCGAACTGGGATTTCCAAGGGTTTCAGGAGTCCATAGGGTGCGTGTCGTGCGGGCTTGATCCTCATGCAAGTATCACAGTTTTGAATGTAACGTGCAATGGTCTTGCGCATCTTGGGCCACCAGTAGTTCCGGGAGACAAGTTCATATGTAGCAGCTCGACCTGGGTGGCCAGCGGCGGGGTGTTCGTGGCACGAACTAAGGACTTTGGCTTGAAGTTCTTCGTTATCAGGGATGTACAAGAGTTTGTTGACATAGAGGAGGCCATCATTGTAAGTACATTCTCCGAGGGGGACTGTTGGGTGCTTGGTTTCAAAGTTTTCGAGGGCAAGAAGGATTGATTTTCCCAAGGCGTCGGTTCCAAGGAGGTTGCGGATCTCGTTGTTGAATCCGATTGAGGCTGCTGAGAGGGAGTAATCAGAAAATTTGGAGGACGGGATTAGAGCGCGTACAGGTCGTGCGCGTTCATCCCCCTCTTCAGGGAGGTCTCCAGACCTTCGTGTCAATGCATCGGCTTTTCCGTTCTTTTCGCCAGGTCGGAACACAATAGTAAAGTCATATTGCGCTAATTCCCCAGCCCACCGTGCTTGCCGCCGATTCAGGAGTGTTTTGGTCTTAAAGGATTCGAGGTTGTGGTGATCCGTGAGGATGGTAAATGGCTTGGGGAGTGCGTGAAGGTACATGTGCCATTTTTCCAAACAAACAACAATTGCAAGGAGTTCCTTATCACCGATTCCGTAGTTGCATTCGGCTGGTGACATTTTCTCGGACAGGAAGGCAACAGGGTGGAGGACAGATTTGCCGTTCTCAGGAACCTTTTGAGAGAGGATGCCGGATACCACATAGTCAGAGGCGTCAGCCTCGAGGATTGTTTCAAGGTTTGGGTCAAAGTGCCGGAGGATTGGAGCAGAGGTGAATGCGGTTTTCAAGCGAGAGAATACTGCATCGCATTCTGAAGACCATGCAAAGGGGGTATCCTTTTGCAATAGTCGGAAGAAGGGTTGACAGATCCGGGAATAACCTTCAATGAAGCGGCGATAGAAGTTGGCGAAACCAAGGAAGCATTGGATGTCTTTGACTGATTTTGGCGTTTCCCATTCCACTACCGCTTTAACTTTTTCTGGGTCCATTTCAATACCTTCTGAGGAGATAACAAAACCGAGGAAGGTGGTCTTTGTAACACTAAATTCGCATTTCTCTGGTTTGACGTAGAGACCAGCTTCCGAGAGCTTTGCAAGAACTTTCCTGACTTGGTCTTTGTGTTCGGCTCGGGTTTTGGAGTATATCAATATGTCATCAAGGTAGACAACACAAAAGACATCAAGGAATTCCCGGAGGGTGTCGTTCACAAATCTTTGACAGGTGGCAGGGGCATTGGTAAGTCCAAAAGGCATGACAAGAAACTCGAAGAGGCCATATCGGGTGCGGAATGCAGTTTTCCACTCATCGCCTTCCTTGATTCTGATGAGGTTGAAGGCAGCTCGGAGATCAAGGCGAGTAAAGTACTTTGAGCCTCGAATCTGGTTCAATGTTTCCTCAATCCTTGGTAGTGGGTAGCGGTCTTTGTGGGTGATGTCGTTAAGGGCACGATAATCCACACAAAGTCTTAGGGAACCATCTTTTTTCTTGACAAAAAGGATTGGTGAGGCGCTAGATGAGGAGCTAGGGCGAATGAATGCTTTGGCAAGATTCTCATCAAGCCATTCTCGGACCTCCTTGAGTTCTGAATCGGACATTGAGTACATGCGTCCAAGAGGAGGTTTGGCGCCTGGAAGAAGAGGAATTTCATGATCAACATATCGGTGGGGAGGAAGCGATGAAGCTTCCTTCTTAGAGAACAAGGGCAAGAAGTCGTGATATTCTGAAGGGACAAGAGCTGAGGCTGGTTCGGGAGTGCTGGGTGTTTCTGGAAGGGAGGCGAGTACACAAATCATTGAACCGGGTTGTTTAACAGCGACTCGCATGGCAGCACGAGAGATCACAGCAATCTTATGGTTAGTTGGTGATGGCGGATTGCTGGTAATAGTGGTTTGTCGAACTGGGAGACAGTGGGCTTGACAATATCCTGAAGCGAAGGTCAAGGTGTTCTTTTCCCAATCGATTATTGGGTTATGGCGTCGAAGCCATGTTTTTCCAAGGATAAGGTTCCATCCGGCCAGTTTTGTCACTTGGAAGGTTAATACTTCTTCGTGCTGGTCGACGGTGAGTTTCAAGGTACAAGAGTGGGTTATCTGTCCGGCAACTGAGCGCCTTCCGTCAACGACGACAAGGTCCTCTGGTTTCGGTTTCAGATCAAGGTTTAGGTTCAAGGACAAGGCAAAGTCAAGGTCGATAAACTGGGAGGTAGCTCCACAGTCGATCATGCAGGTTCCAGACAAGGAGTTATTGATTGAAGCATTGAGAGTCATGGGTGACTCGGAGCCGAGATCACCAGAAAGAGAAACAGAAGATAGACGCAAAGCAGCAGAAACTCGATACCTTCGCAACCTACTCTTGCGAGCAGATCGCGACTCAACAGGAATAACAAAGCCTGAACCAGGCAAATCAACAGATGGTAAAACAGAAAAAGAATTGTCAGAAAACATAGGGGAACAAGAGGCGCACAAAGGCGAAAAACAAACACAAGAGGGTTCAAGAGAGAAGACACCAGGTTGCATCCTGGCACTCCTTGAAGGGTCTTCGGTCTTCAAAGAGGCGGTTAGTTTTTTGCCTGAGTGGCAGTCTCGGAGGTGGTGTAGAGGACCACAGTTGCTGGTGCTGCGGGGGCAGCGGTTTCGAGGGTGCTGTTGGCTTTCTGGCTCTTGTTGGGGCAGACACTGGCGAAGTGTCCCTTTGCGCCGCAATAGAGGCAGAGGCCGTTGGCACGGCGGTAATCTTTGTCGGCCTGGGTGAGAGGCCCACGCTTTCTTTTGACTTCAACAGCGGAGAGGTCCATAGGTCCTGCGTGTGATCCTGTAGCAGTGGAGGAGCTGGCAGGAGCACTGGTGCGAGGGGCAGGAGTGTTATGATGTTGAGTGGGCGTGTGGTGTTGATTTTGTACACGCCGGATGTTGTTGTCAAGCTGGATGCACATTTGTGCAACAGCGGCAAGAGTGTCTGGGACATTGAGTTGATAGGACAGTGCTGTAGCAGTATCCTTGTTGAGACCCGAGCGGAATCTCGCAATCTGTTCTCTCTGATTCATGGAGAGCTTGGTGGAGATAGTGACGAACTCTGCGGCATAGGTAGAGCAGTCTCGCTTGCCTTGACGGAGTTTGTCAAGTTTCTCTCTTGCCGTTGCTTCGGCATCTGGGTCATCGAATGCTGCTTGGAGAGCGTTGATAAATCCTTCATAGGATTGGAATTGAACTTGGCCAGTGACAGGGTCCATGTGAGGGTTGAACCATGCTTGAGCACCTCCAGAGAGGTGAGAGGCAGCATAGGCAATCCTAGCTGCGTCGGAGGCATAACGGGTGGGGTCGGAGGAGAAAACCAGTTGGAGTTGGGTAATGAACTGGCGATATTTGTCCCTGGTACCATCGAAAGCAGTAGGGTCTGCAATTTTTGGGGCCAGGTTTCGTGGCGCGGGTGGTGGTGGTGCTAGGGCTTGGAGTCTGGTCTGTACACCAGCGTGGAATCCGGATTGGAAGTGAGCATAGAGTGACTGTGTAGCAGCACTCAGCTCATCGACGTCAGTGAGGTTGGGGATTACTGGTGATTGCCAGGTTCCGGTGGTGCCACACATAACACCTTGAAGGTGCGCATTGGTGAGGCTTGTCCTAATGTCAGGACGGAGGTTATTGGGGAGGCTTGGGTTGTCGCTAGCGACAAACTGTGTAGTTGAGAGGAGGGCAAGGTAATCGGTCCAAGGGGTTGCAGGCGGGGGGAGAGGAGTTTGAGAACGAGACATTGTGATGTTGCTTTGGTGTGGCGGAGACAGTTATGTCGACGCAACAAAGTGTGATGACCAGGTCCCAGTGGACAGGAACCAGGAGCAGGTGTTGTAGCCGTGGAGGTGGTGGGTACGGTTGGTAGGCTGAATGGAGGCGGGGTATGAGGAGTTGAGGGTGCGGACGACGTACTCGTTGGTTTGGTCTAATAGGTGGCGGGCGTCGGCGATGGGTTCTGAGCCTGGGAGGATGAAGGTACGGCGGGTGGGGAGAGTGAATCCTGGGGCGAGGCGAGGGGTCGAGACACGGGGCATGGGACGTGGTCAAGGCGGGGTCAAGAGGGGCTGTCTAGGCCACGGAAGAGGAGAATATAAAGTATATTCGAATAACAACTTGTTAAGATACAACTGAGGGGAAGAGACAAGTTGTTGCGTGAAGAGGAAAGGAAAAGAAGACAAGACGAGAGGGAGAAAGGACTCCTTATATAGAGATCCTTCTCGACCTATGGAAGTAGGAAGACATGAATAGCATTGCAGCGCCGCGGCTGCGCAGTGGCTGCGCGGCGGCTGCGCAAGGTACATGAGTCAAAGGGAATTACAAATCAACTGCGCAATAGAAACAACTAGAACTTAATGGAAACTAACGGAAACATATGGAAACCTATTGCGCAGTGAAGGTTCGTGATGCTAGAACCTTCTGGTGGTTTCTTCTGGATTCCGAACTAGGAAGTCGAGCAGTGACAGGGATGCGGGCTGTCGTGTTGCAACGGTTACCAGGAACGGACTAGGACGTGGACTAGGTACATGGCGAGGTGGAGTATTGCTAGTAGTAAGCTGAACTCGGCTGGGGTCAGGATCAGGTGAACATGGATCCACTGTGGCTGATAGCGAGGCTGGTGCCGGCGGTGGCTAGGTGCGGGGTAGTCTTGGGTAAGGCTGGAAACTCGGTTCATGACATTAGCCCTTTCCAACCTCTCCTCCTTTCCTTCGCTCTCCTTCCTCTTCTCAACATCCTCCGCCATACCCTCACCCCCACTCTCCGAACTACTATGGACTTCTAGACTACATACTTGACACTCCATCTCCTTCGCCTTTCCCTTAATCACTCCATGTTTCTCGACCAACAATTCCTCCACCAAATCCTCCTGAATGCTATATACATCCTCCCAGTCCGGTCGATCCTCTCGAGGGATTGGATTGTTCATCCAACGTACTGGCATCCGAGAGAGGCCGTCTGCCAAGCAATTGTCACTCCCCTTGACGTGGCGAATCCTCAAGTCATATTCCGCCAACCTCATTTGCCAAGAGACGATCCGTCCGCGAGTTTGGTCGCTGTGGATCACAGACAGAAGCACCTCATGATCGGTGAAGAGGACCACCGGGAACCGAGATCCCTTGACCAACCACCTCACCTCCTCCAAACAACGAAGAACAGCCAGCGCCTCCTTTTCCGTGGTGTGATACCTGGTTTCGGCGTCCTCGAAGCGTTGTGAAATGGCCATGACTATCCGTTCACGGCCCTTGGGGTATGTATCTCGTTTCAGTCGTGGATGATGGACAAGCGGCGGCTCATCGATGAGTTGAAACAAGATTCCCCCGAGTCCATAATACGAAGCGTCTGTAGCGAGATAATACTGTCGTTCCGGATCTCCTCCAGTCACCACATTCTCCATGATAGCCGTCCTGATGGCTTCAAATGACTTCTGTTGGGCCTCCCCCCATTGAAACCCGACCTTGACCCGTCGTTTCTTCTTGGCCTTCTTGCCTCCCTTCTCGACGACTTCCTCATCGATTCGATAGATGGTCGATTCCTTCATAATGCGTGCATGTTCTGCTCGGCCGGGGATCATGTTCTTGAGGAAGGTGGTCATGTAGAGGAACCGTTCAACCTGTTCCTCGTCCATGGGGACGGGGTAATCCCGGATCTTTGCTACCTTGTCAGCGGAAGGTCTCACCCCTGTTCCCGTCTCAAAGCGTCCAACTTGCAGACCCAATGCCTTAATTTCATGCATGAAGAATCGCGATTTCTTGGGGTTGACTGTCAGTAGACCCCAAGCCATGCGAGGGAAATAGTGGTTGTGCAGGAGGTCATAATGATTCCAAAATCCGGTAGTTCCACCAAAGTCATCGTCGACGAACGCATGGACACATGATCCATCTGGTTGTCGGCCCATGAGAGGGGGTTCAGCGAACGGAGGTGGAATTGGGCCCAGAACTATGTCCTTGAGTCTGGCGTATGTATGCGGAGCTCCCGTGAGACCCATTCCCATTCTCAGGTAGCAGAACTGACCGTCCGGGGTTGAGAAGGCAGTCTTGTATGCATGGGGTGGGTACAGTCCCACCGCAAAGAACCCATTGAGAGCGTCGGCGCTGAAGTAGTGGTCCATACCGGGTTGGGCAAGGTCATTGATGATGGGTTCGAGTCTTTTGACGGGGTAATTGGATTTGATGGTTTCGTTGTTCAACTGGCAATAGGTGTGCACAATTCTCCGGGTCCCGTTCTGCTTCAAGGGCAGAGTCGTCTTCGCGTCCCATGGAGAACTGCAATTGACAATGACACCCGCGTCCCTCAGCTTCGGGATATTCTCTTTTAGCCAAGCGATCTCGTCAGGGGTCCACAGAACCGGTCGGGTGCGGTGTGGTCGAGCATCTCGATACGTGGGAATGGTGTGGTGCACAAGGTCGGTTTGTGGCATAATCCGTTGATCGCTACAGAAGAGGTCTTTCCAGGTAAACAGAAGTCGTCTGGCCGCAGCCTGGCCCCGCTGATCCAGATGGTCCCCGATCGTCAGGTGGCTACCCTCGAACCACTTATCAATGTCTTCTTGTGATGTCTGGTTGTCAACCTGTCGGTGATAGTCGCGGGGTCGCCGAGTCGTTGGGAACCCAAGACATGATTCTCCGAATGCTTCTTCCTCCTCGTTGACCGGCCCAGGATCCCCACTCCTGAGAGTCACTTCCTCACTCCTCCGGCTAGTCCCCTCCTCGTAGTCCTCAACTTCCATGACGCTGACGGGTCTCCAGTTCCCGACGTTCTTGGCCATGACCCCTTGGAAGAATTCTCGGACCCACCGCAATTGAGTGGTCTCTTTAACGGACGGTGTCGTCATACACTCCCAGCATCCATCCCTTCCGCAGACCTCCTTCTCCCGAAAACTCCCCCTCCCCCATGGTATAAACCGGCGGCACTTCCACTCCTCGTCCTCGACTCGACTCCGGTGATCCTCCCACTTCGTCCATCCCTTCTCCGAGACCCCCGACCATTCCAATCCCCCATCAACCACGTCGAAACTACATACATGAGCTTCCTGTTCCTGTATCTCCTCTACCTTCACCCGATTCTTCGTTCTCCTCCTCCACTCCCTTTCATTCTTCACATACTCCTCCTTCATCATTCTCGCTTCACTCCACACCGGATTATCTACAGGGAAATCACTAACTTGAAGAGCACGAAACTTGCAGAAACATGAACACTTGTCAACACAGCCCAGCTTAAAACACGCACCTCCCATACAGCAAACACAACCGCTCTCCTCTCGACTGAACACTCGGATATTCTTCTTCCCCTTCAGGTCTACCTT
>JAJLQT010000071.1:117500-122500 GCA_024516245.1 Peziza echinospora | reverse complement strand
GCCTTGTATTTGTGTATATAAGTGTTAATATGTGATATCGATCGATGGCGTTACCCTGAACTCTTGACTGTTACCCTGAACTCTCGGCTGTTACCCTCAAGTCCTCACGCCGGCTACCGCTTACGCTCTCGGCTGCTACAGGCTTAAGGAAATGCTGATTTCAAACTTAAGAAAAAGCATCTTGACTTGAATCTACATGTATATATGCGATTTCGTGGGTGTACAAGGCATCGATTGTGTTTTCGTGATCTCGTAAGCCTTGTACATGTGTATATATATCGATCGATAGTGGCTCTCGACTGTTACCCTGAAGTCCCGGCTCGGCTGTTACCCTGAACTTCAGGCGCCGGCTACAGCTCGCTTACACTGCCGGCTGCTACAGGCTCAAGGAAATGCTGATTTCAAACTTAACAAAAAGCATCTTGACTTGAATCTACATGTATATATGCGATTTCGTGGGTGTACAAGGCATTGATTGTGTTTTCGTGATCTCGTAAGCCTTGTATATGTGTATATATATCGATAGTTTACCATGAGCTCTCGGCTGTTACCCTGAACTTCAGGCGCCGGCTGCTACAGGCTCAAGGAAATGCTGATTTCAAACTTAACAAAAAGCATCTTGACTTGAATCTACATGTATATATGCGATTTCGTGGGTGTACAAGGCATTGATTGTGTTTTCGTGGTCTCGTAAGCCTTGTATATGTGTATATATATCGATCGATAGTGGCTCTCGACTGTTACCCTGAAGTCCCGGCTCGGCTGTTACCCTGAACTTCAGGCGCCGGCTACGGCTCGCTTACGCTGCCGGCTGCTGAAGGCTCAAGGAAATGCTGATTTCAAACTTAACAAAAAGCATCTTGACTTGAATCTACATGTATATATGCGATTTTGCGAGTGTACAAGGCATCGAATGTGTTTTCGTGATCTCGTAAGCCTTGTATATGTGTATATAAGTGTGAATATGTGATATCGATCGATGGCGTTACCCTGAACTCTCGACTGTTACCCTGAACTCTCGGCTGTTACCCTGAAGTCCTCACGCCGGCTACCGCTTACGCTCTCGGCTGCTACAGGCTTAAGGAAATGCTGATTTCAAATTTAACAAAAAGCATCTTGACTTGAATCTACATGTATATATGCGATTTTGTGGGTGTACAAGTCATTGATTGTGTTTTCGTGATCTCGTAAGCCTTGTATATGTGTATATATATCGATCGATAGTGGCTCTCGACTGTTACCCTGAACTTCAGGCGCCGGCTACGGCTCGCTTACGCTGCCGGCTGCTACAGGCTCAAGGAAATGCTGATTTCAAACTTAAGAAAAAGCATCTTGACTTGAATCTACATGTATATATGCAATTTCATGGGTGTACAAGGCATTGATTGTGTTTTCGTGATCTCGTGAGCCTTGTATATGTGTATATATATCGATCGATAGTGGCTCTCGGCTGTTACCCTGAACTTCAGGCGCCGGCTGCTACAGGCTCAAGGAAATGCTGATTTCAAACTTAAGAAAAAGCATCTTGACTTGAATCTACATGTATATATGCAATTTCATGGGTGTACAAGGCATTGATTGTGTTTTCGTGATCTCGTAAGCCTTGTATATGTGTATATATATCGATCGATAGTGGCTCTCGGCTGTTACCCTGAACTCTCGGTTCGGCTGTTACCCTGAACTTCAGGCGCCGGCTGCTGAAGGCTCAAGGAAATGCTGATTTCAAAGTTAACAAAAAGCATCTTGACTTGAATCTATGAGTATAGAAGCGGTTTCGTGAGTGTACAAGGAATCGATTGTGTTTTCGTAATCTCGGAAGTCTGGTATATATGTATATCGATCGATAGTTTACCATGAGCTCTCGGCTGTTACCCTGAACTCTCGGTTCGGCTATTACCCTGAACTCTCGGCTGTTACCCTCAAGTCCTCGCGCCGGCTACAGCACGCTTACGCTGCCGGCTGCTGAAGGCTTAAAGAAATGGTGATTTCAAAGTTAACAAAAAGCATCTTGACTTGAATATACATGTATATATGCGATTTCGTGAGTGTACAAGGAATCTATTGTGTTTTCGTGATCTCGGAAGCCTCGTATGTGTGTATATCGATCGATAGTGGCTCTCGGCTGTTACCCTGAACTTCAGGCGCCGGCTGCTAGAGGCTCAAGGAAATGCTGATTTCAAACTTAAGAAAAAGCATCTTGACTTGAATCTACATGTATATATGCAATTTCGTGGGTGTACAAGGCATTGATTGTGTTTTCGTGATCTCGTAAGCCTTGTATGTGTGTATATATATCGATCGATAGTGGCTCTCGACTGTTACCCTGAAGTCTCGGCTCGGCTGTTACCCTGAACTCTCGGTTCGGCTGTTACCCTGAACTTCAGGCGCCGGCTGCTACAGGCTCAAGGAAATGCTGATTTCAAACTTAACAAAAAGCATCTTGACTTGAATCTACATGTATATATGCAATTTCGTGGGTGTACAAGGCATCTATTGTGTTTTCGTGATCTCGTAAGCCTTGTATATGTGTATATATATCGATCGATAGTGGCTCTCGGCTGTTACCCTGAAGTCTCGACTGTTACCCTGAACTCTTGGCTGTTACCCTCAAGTCCTGCCGCCGGCTACGGCCCGCTTACGCTACCGGCTGCTACAGGCTCAAGGAAATGCTGATTTCAAACTTAATAAAAAGCATCTTGACTTGAATCTACATGTATATATGCGATTTCGTGGGTGTACAAGGCATTGATTGTGTTTTCGTGATCTCGTAAGCCTTGTATATGTGTATATATATCGATCGATAGTGGCTCTCGGCTGTTACCCTGAACTTCAGGCGCCGGCTGCTACAGGCTCAAGGAAATGCTGATTTCAAACTTAACAAAAAGCATCTTGACTTGAATCTACATGTATATAAGCGATTTCGTGGGTGTACAAGGCATTGATTGTGTTTTCGTCATCTCATAAGCCTTGTATATGTGTATATATATCGATCGATAGTGGCTCTCGGCTGTTACCCTGAACTTCAGCCGGCTACGGCTCGCTTACGCTGCCGGCTGCTACAGGCTCAAGGAAATGCTGATTTCAAACTTAAAAAAAAGCATCTTGACTTGAATCTACATGTATATATGCGATTTCGTGGGTGTACAAGGCATCGATTGTGTTTTCGTGATCTCGTAAGCCTTGTATATGTGTATATATATCGATCGATAGTGGCTCTGGGCTGTTACCCTGAAGTCCCGGCTCGGCTGTTACCCTGAACTCTCGGTTCGGCTGTTACCCTGAACTTCAGGCGCCGGCTGCTACAGGCTCAAGGAAATGCTGATTTCAAACTTAACAAAAAGCATCTTGACTTGAATCTACATGTATATATGCGATTTCGTGAGTGTACAAGGCATCGATTGTGTTTTCGTGATCTCGTAAGCCTTGTATATGTGTATATATATCGATCGATAGTGGCTCTCGGCTGTTACCCTGAAGTCCCGGCTCGGCTGTTACCCTGAACTCTCGGCTGTTACCCTCAAGTCTTGCCGCCGGCTGCTACAGGCTCAAGAAAATGCTGATTTCAAACTTAACAAAAAGCATCTTGACTTGAATCTACATGTATATATGCGATTTCGTGGGTGTACAAGGCATCGATTGTGTTTTCGTGAACTCGTAAGCCTTGTATATGTGTATATATATCGATCGATAGTTTACCATGAGCTCTCGGCTGTTACCCTGAAGTCTCGACTGTTACCCTGAACTCTCGGCTGTTACCCTCAAGTCCTGCCGCTGGCTACGGCCCGCTTACGCTGCCGGCTGCTACAGGCTCAAGAAAATGCTGATTTCAAACTTAACAAAAAGCATCTTGACTTGAATCTACATGTATATATGCGATTTCGTGGGTGTACAAGGCATCGATTGTGTTTTCGAGATCTCGTAAGCCTTGTATATGTGTATATATATCGATCGATAGTGGCTCTCGACTGTTACCCTGAACTCTCGACTGTTACCCTGAACTCTCGGCTGTTACCCTCAAGTCTTGCCGCCGGCTGCTACAGGCTCAAGAAAATGCTGATTTCAAACTTAACAAAAAGCATCTTGACTTGAATCTACATGTATATATGCGATTTCGTGGGTGTACAAGGCATCGATTGTGTTTTCGAGAGCTCGTAAGCCTTGTATATGTGTATATATATCGATCGATAGTGGCTCTCGGCTGTTACCCTGAACTTCAGGCGCCGGCTGCTACAGGCTCAAGGAAATGCTGATTTCAAACTTAAAAAAAAGCATCTTGACTTGAATCTACATGTATATATGCGATTTCGTGGGTGTACAAGGCATCGATTGTGTTTTCGTGATCTCGTAAGCCTTGTATATGTGTATATATATCGATCGATAGTGGCTCTCGGCTGTTACCCTGAACTTCAGGCGCCGGCTGCTACAGGCTCAAGGAAATGCTGATTTCAAACTTAACAAAAAGCATCTTGACTTGAATCTACATGTATATAAGCGATTTCGTGGGTGTACAAGGCATTGATTGTGTTTTCGTCATCTCATAAGCCTTGTATATGTGTATATATATCGATCGATAGTGGCTCTCGGCTGTTACCCTGAACTTCAGCCGGCTACGGCTCGCTTACGCTGCCGGCTGCTACAGGCTCAAGGAAATGCTGATTTCAAACTTAAAAAAAAGCATCTTGACTTGAATCTACATGTATATATGCGATTTCGTGGGTGTACAAGGCATCGATTGTGTTTTCGTGATCTCGTAAGCCTTGTATATGTGTATATATATCGATCGATAGTGGCTCTGGGCTGTTACCCTGAAGTCCCGGCTCGGCTGTTACCCTGAACTCTCGGTTCGGCTGTTACCCTGAACTTCAGGCGCCGGCTGCTACAGGCTCAAGGAAATGCTGATTTCAAACTTAACAAAAAGCATCTTGACTTGAATCTACATGTATATATGCGATTTCGTGAGTGTACAAGGCATCGATTGTGTTTTCGTGATCTCGTAAGCC
>JAJLQT010000071.1:100000-107500 GCA_024516245.1 Peziza echinospora | reverse complement strand
TAGGTTCAGTAAGATGTTTGTTGATAGATACTTTATTTTGTGCACCTCTGTAGCAGCTCTTAATTGCATTGATTATAGGCTTGGGTACTTTGATTTTCTTTAGGACTTTCCATAGGAAGCCTCTATCTACTCGGTCGTACGCTTTTTCTTGGTCTAGCAGGAGCATATATATGGGGTGTTCCAATTGTAGTGATCGATCTATAAGGCATTGTGCTTGTTTAACATTGTCATAAATGTGCCGATTTGGTAGGAACCCTTTCTGGTGATTTCCAATTACTGTAGAGGCTGGCCCTAGTAGTCGGTTGTTGATTACTCCAGTTACCAGTTTGTAGAATGAGTTAATCATAGCTAGGGGTCTGTAATCCTTCAGGTTGGTTCTGTCACCCTTTTTGAACATAATGGATAGCGTACCGTCTGCCCAGAACTTAGGTTGAGGGTTGGGTTTTTTATTCTGCATTATTATCATTATAGTACTAACACATAGTACAGCGTGCGCCAGTTTGTTACCATTCCCTGTAGAATCACAGAATCTCTTAAACCACTCATATGGAATTCCATCAGGTCCAGGTGTCTTGGCTCCCTTCCATTTGTGGAAGATCTTGGTTAGTTCGCGCGCGGTCATAACTCCAGTGTTTATGGGATATTTTTCATCGTCAACTGGGTGTGTATAGCATTCCAGGAGTCTTTGTTGGCTTAGGCTACATGTGGGTCTTTGGTGTAGAGGTTCTGATAGAATTTGTGTGCAATTTGGAGCATCTTCTTTGGCTTTTTGTATACCTTGTCAATTCCTAGTTCAGCGTCACTTTTCTTCAGTCCCATGATTGGTTCACCTCCCTTATTGTCATTTGCCATCTGCCAGAATTCCCTATGTCTAGATGCCCCCATATCAAGATGTTTTGCCCGAGTATTATATTGTCTCTTATCATCAGCTAGCTCTAGGAAGGCGTCCATTCGTGATTTGCATACTCTCAAGTTGGTTATATTAGCCATGTTTGTGAGTGGTTTCATTTCAGCCTTTCTGAGTGCTCTAGTAAGTTTCTGGAGTTTTTTGTCGCGTGAGTAGGCTTTCTCCTTCTCATAGGTTTGGGCAGTCATTCGAACAGCATCTATAAGAGCGTCCCATCTCTCAATGCATTTGTGTGTGTCCAGGTTGTTTTTAGCTACTGGCCAGAAGTCTGTTATTTTTCCTTTTGAGTCCTCTTCATATTCAATAGACCACCCATGTAGTACTTTGCGGGTATGTTCAGCAATAATTTCCTCCATCATATTAATATACTCCACAGATTTGAAGTAGGAGCGGTTCATTTGCCATGTACCTGGTCCCTTATCGATTTTATGTCTATGGAAATACTCAAAACAGATGCCTTTGTGATCATATGGTGGTGGAAAGTCCACTATCTCCCATTTAATTGATTTTTGCAGGATTGATTCTTTTGCATATACACGATCGATTCTACTTGTCGATAGAGTTTGGTTAGATGCTTGGAAAGTGTGTCCAGTACCCTTATCATGGTTTTGAAGCCATGCGTCTTTTAAACCTCTTGACATTACAAGACTACCGAGGCGTCTTACTGTCTGGGGGGCGTCTGCGTGGGGGGGATTTCTATCATAGGTGTGTTCCACCATGTTAAAGTCTCCTGCCAGTAGTTTAAGTCCCTTTAGTGTGTGAGGTGGTATGCTTTCAAAGAATAATACCTGTTTTTGCGCTGTATTTGGACAATAGATACCCATCACTTTTAATTTACGTTTGGGTGCTGTGTCAGAGTCAAGGGTCAGTGCTATTCCTAGTGCTCTACCGTCATCGTCACGGTAAAAGACGTCTGTGTCAGGGTCCCAACTGCACCGGTGGTTACTTAGAGAAATGAAGGACACTCCTTTTGGTATCTGATCGTCTTCGATCCCCTAACTTTCGTTCCCTGATTAATGAAAACATCCTTGGCAAATGCTTTCGCAGTAGTTAGTCGTCCATCGATCCAAGAATTTCACCTCTGACGATGGAATACTGATGCCCCCGACTATCCCTATTAATCATTACGGTGGTCCTAGAAACCAACAAAATAGAACCACGCGTCCTATTCTATTATTCCATGCTAATGTATTCGAGCCAATGCCTGCTTTAAACACTCTAATTTTTTCAAAGTAAAAGTCCTGGTTCCCCAGCACACCCAGTGAAGGGCATGCGGCTCCCCAGAAGGAAAGGCCCAACCGAAACCAGTGCATGCGGTGAGGCAGACCGGCCGGCCAGGCCCAAGGTTCAACTACGAGCTTTTTAACTGCAACAACTTTAATATACGCTATTGGAGCTGGAATTACCGCGGCTGCTGGCACCAGACTTGCCCTCCAATTGTTCCTCATTAAGAGATTTAAATTGTACTCATTCCAATTACACGAAGCAAAAGCCCCCTGTATCAGTATTTATTGTCACTACCTCCCCGTGTCGCGATTGGGTAATTTGCGCGCCTGCTGCCTTCCTTGGATGTGGTAGCCGTTTCTCAGGCTCCCTCTCCGGAATAGAACCCTAATTCCCCGTTACCCGTTGAAACCATGGTAGGCCTATATCCTACCATCGAAAGTTGATAGGGCAGAAATTTGAATGAACCATCGCCAGCACAAGGCTATGCGATTCGTGAAGTTACTATGAATCACCAAAGAGCCCGAAGGCATTGGTTTTTTATCTAATAAATACACCCCTTCCAAAGGGTCGGGGCTTGTGATGCATGTATTAGCTCTAGAATTACCACGGTTATCCAAGTAGTAAAGGTATCATCAAATAAACGATAACTGATTTAATGAGCCATTCGCAGTTTCACTGTATATATTGCTTATACTTAGACATGCATGGCTTAATCTTTGAGACAAGCATATGACTACTGGCAGGATCAACCAGGTAACTAACTTCTCCAAAGCAATTGTGACATCGCGATGGCGAACCCGCGGGCCTACGGCGGCCCATAACGAGAAGTCTCCCTGTAAGGTGTTGAAGTGGCGTCGTGAGCGCAAGCAAAGGGTCCTGGGAGCCCCCTCCACCTGCACACAAACGCACCACTAGGCGCCGTCCCTAACCACTAATGACGGAAAGCTCCCGCCGCTCATGGTTTTGGTAGACACCCTCCGATTTTCCCCTCTTTTTGATTGGCCACAACTACGGGGAGAGCTTGAGCGCAGAGCGAACACTCGCGAGAGACCGAAGCCCAGGTTAGAATGAACGGATACGGGACAAGCCTCACAATAGTCGAAAGGAGACATTTCAGCACAGGCACAACCCACCTTGCGATGAGCCACACAAGTACTGAGACTGTCAAAGATTTCGCTCCGAAAAGCAATGAGAAAGTGGATTCACAGCATAAATGCCATTAGTACACAGACCACATCATTACCCACTCAAGCACAGGTTTCCCCGTGAAGTAGGATTTAACCAATGCTGCGACTGCAGAGCCGTGAGACCCAACAGACAACAACACTGGCACTTGACATCCCATTTAGTAATCCCGGGCCTGACACAGAGTGGACCGACCAAAGACACTGGATAGGAGTATCAATATGCTAAGAACAATGGTTATAGCCGCTCTTGTAAGGAGGAGCATACCAAAAACACTACAGGTGGATGGATTTAGCTATGGAGCGGGAGCATATCTCAAACCACAAGTATCACCATCACGAGAAACCTGTCAGTATGAGAAGAATACGAACCCCAATGTGCTTGAGTGGCTGTTACGCCTCCACTCTTTTTCGGTGAGAATAAAGCCCCCCACAGCCGAATAATGGTGTCTAGCCCCCATTTCAACGCCCAACATACTATGGCGACCTGTTGATGCCACAAGGTGTTTAGCCTCCCTGTCCGCTGTGATGGCTTTAGCCAGGAATCCCCACACCTCTATACCTTTGGATTAACCATCACGAAAACCATTGGAATAGAAGGAATTAGGGACCCCATCGCGAGTGTTTAAGCCGCCTCGTACGCTGTGATGGATTTAGCCAGGAATCCCAACACTCCTACACCTTTGGATAACCATCACGATAACCATTGGAATAGCAGGACTAGGGACCCCATCGCACGTTGGAATTAGTCAAGGGAAGGTCTAATAGGTCCTGAACACTTATGAATACTACCAACGAATAATATTTTTTTTCATGCCCAAGTAGAGACCACCCCCCATATAGGTTCTAAATAGCCATAGTTAACACCCAGAAGTATGTAAACTTACTGGTCCTCAAAGGCATTTCGGGTTGCGTTTTGGCCGCAGGGGTTACCCTGAACTGCCGTTACCCTGAACTGCCGTTACCCTGAACTGCAGTTACCCTGAACTCAGCCGGCTGCTGCAGGCTTAAGGAACTGGTGATTTCAAACTTAACAAAAAGCATCTTGACTTGAATCTACATGTATACATGCGATTTCGTGGGTGTACAAGGCATCTATTGTGTTTTCGAGATCTCGTAAGCCTTGTATATGTGTATATATATCGATCGATAGTGGCTCTCGGCTGTTACCCTGAACTTCAGGCGCCGGCTACGGCTCGCTTACGCTGCCGGCTGCTACAGGCTCAAGGAAATGCTGATTTCAAACTTAACAAAAAGCATCTTGACTTGAATCTACATGTATATATGCGATTTCGTGGGTGTACTAGGCATCGATTGTGTTTTCGTGATCTCGTAAGCCTTGTATATGTGTATATTGATCGATCGATAGTGGCTCTCGGCTGTTACCCTGAACTTCAGGCGCCGGCTGCTACAGGCTCAAGGAAATGCTGATTTCAAACTTAACAAAAAGCATCTTGACTTGAATCTACATGTATATATGCGATTTCGTGGGTGTACAAGGCATTGATTGTGTTTTCGTGCTCTCGTAAGCCTTGTATATGTGTATATATATCGATCGATAGTGGCTCTCGGCTGTTACCCTGAACTTCAGGCGCCGGCTGCTACAGGCTCAAGGAAATGCTGATTTCAAACTTAACAAAAAGCATCTTGAGTTGAATCTACATGTATATATGCGATTTCGTGGGTGTACAAGGCATTGATTGTGTTTTCGTGATCTCGTAAGCCTTGTATATGTGTATATATATCGATCGATAGTGGCTCTCGACTGTTACCCTGAACTTCAGGCGCCGGCTACGGCTCGCTTACGCTGCCGGCTGCTACAGGCTCAAGGAAATGCTGATTTCAAACTCAACAAAAAGCATCTTGACTTGAATCTACATGTATAGAAGCGATTTCGTGAGTGTACAAGGCATCGATTGTGTTTTCGTGATCTCGTAAGCCTTGTATATGTGTATATATATCGATCGATAGTGGCTCTCGACTGTTACCCTGAAGTCCCGGCTCGGCTGTTACCCTGAACTCTCGGTTCGGCTGTTACCCTGAACTTCAGGCGCCGGCTGCTACAGGCTCAAGGAAATGCTGATTTCAAACTTAACAAAAAGCATCTTGACTTGAATCTATGAGTATAGAAGCGATTTCGTGAGTGTACAAGGAATCGATTGTGTTTTCGTGATCTCGTAAGCCTTGTATATGTGTATATATATCGATCGATAGTGGCTCTCGGCTGTTACCCTGAACTTCAGGCGCCGGCTGCTACAGGCTCAAGGAAATGCTGATTCCAAACTTAACAAAAAGCATCTTGACTTGAATCTACATGTATATATGCGATTTCGTGGGTGTACAAGGCATCGATTGTGTTTTCGTGATCTCGTAAGCGTTGTATATGTGTATATATCGATCGATCGATAGTGGCTCTCGGCTGTTACCCTGAAGTCTCGACTGTTACCCTGAACTCTCTACTGTTACCCTGAACTGCAATTACCCTGAACTCAGCCGGCTGCTACAGGCTCAAGGAAATGCTGATTTCAAACTTAAGAAAAAGCATCTTGACTTGAATCTACATGTATATATGCCATTTCGTGGGTGTACAAGGCATCGATTGTGTTTTCGTGATCTCGTAAGCGTTGTATATGTGTATATATATCGATCGATCGATAGTGGCTCTCGGCTGTTACCCTGAAGTCTCGACTGTTACCCTGAACTCTCTACTGTTACCCTGAACTGCAGTTACCCTGACTCAGCCGGCTGCTACAGGCTCAAGGAAATGCTGATTTCAAACTTAACAAAAAGCATCTTGACTTGAGTCTACATGTATATATGCGATTTCGTGGGTGTACTAGGCATCGATTGTGTTTTCGTGATCTCGTAAGCCTTGTATATGTGTATATTGATCGATCGATAGTGGCTCTCGGCTGTTACCCTGAACTTCAGGCGCCGGCTGCTACAGGCTCAAGGAAATGCTGATTTCAAACTTAACAAAAAGCATCTTGACTTGAATCTACATGTATATATGCGATTTCGTGGGTGTACAAGGCATTGATTGTGTTTTCGTGCTCTCGTAAGCCTTGTATATGTGTATATATATCGATCGATAGTGGCTCTCGGCTGTTACCCTGAACTTCAGGCGCCGGCTGCTACAGGCTCAAGGAAATGCTGATTTCAAACTTAACAAAAAGCATCTTGAGTTGAATCTACATGTATATATGCGATTTCGTGGGTGTACAAGGCATTGATTGTGTTTTCGTGATCTCGTAAGCCTTGTATATGTGTATATATATCGATCGATAGTGGCTCTCGACTGTTACCCTGAACTTCAGGCGCCGGCTACGGCTCGCTTACGCTGCCGGCTGCTACAGGCTCAAGGAAATGCTGATTTCAAACTCAACAAAAAGCATCTTGACTTGAATCTACATGTATAGAAGCGATTTCGTGAGTGTACAAGGCATCGATTGTGTTTTCGTGATCTCGTAAGCCTTGTATATGTGTATATATATCGATCGATAGTGGCTCTCGACTGTTACCCTGAAGTCCCGGCTCGGCTGTTACCCTGAACTCTCGGTTCGGCTGTTACCCTGAACTTCAGGCGCCGGCTGCTACAGGCTCAAGGAAATGCTGATTTCAAACTTAACAAAAAGCATCTTGACTTGAATCTATGAGTATAGAAGCGATTTCGTGAGTGTACAAGGAATCGATTGTGTTTTCGTGATCTCGTAAGCCTTGTATATGTGTATATATATCGATCGATAGTGGCTCTCGGCTGTTACCCTGAACTTCAGGCGCCGGCTGCTACAGGCTCAAGGAAATGCTGATTCCAAACTTAACAAAAAGCATCTTGACTTGAATCTACATGTATATATGCGATTTCGTGGGTGTACAAGGCATCGATTGTGTTTTCGTGATCTCGTAAGCGTTGTATATGTGTATATATATCGATCGATCGATAGTGGCTCTCGGCTGTTACCCTGAAGTCTCGACTGTTACCCTGAACTCTCTACTGTTACCCTGAACTGCAATTACCCTGAACTCAGCCGGCTGCTACAGGCTCAAGGAAATGCTGATTTCAAACTTAAGAAAAAGCATCTTGACTTGAATCTACATGTATATATGCCATTTCGTGGGTGTACAAGGCATCGATTGTGTTTTCGTGATCTCGTAAGCGTTGTATATGTGTATATATATCGA
>JAJLQT010000071.1:70000-90000 GCA_024516245.1 Peziza echinospora | reverse complement strand
ATCAGTATTTATTGTCACTACCTCCCCGTGTCGGGATTGGGTAATTTGCGCGCCTGCTGCCTTCCTTGGATGTGGTAGCCGTTTCTCAGGCTCCCTCTCCGGAATAGAACCCTAATTCCCCGTTACCCGTTGAAACCATGGTAGGCCTATATCCTACCATCGAAAGTTGATAGGGCAGAAATTTGAATGAACCATCGCCAGCACAAGGCTATGCGATTCGTGAAGTTACTATGAATCACCAAAGAGCCCGAAGGCATTGGTTTTTTATCTAATAAATACACCCCTTCCAAAGGGTCGGGGCTTGTGATGCATGTATTAGCTCTAGAATTACCACGGTTATCCAAGTAGTAAAGGTATCATCAAATAAACGATAACTGATTTAATGAGCCATTCGCAGTTTCACTGTATATATTGCTTATACTTAGACATGCATGGCTTAATCTTTGAGACAAGCATATGACTACTGGCAGGATCAACCAGGTAACTAACTTCTCCAAAGCAATTGTGACATCGCGATGGCGAACCCGCGGGCCTACGGCGGCCCATAACGAGAAGTCTCCCTGTAAGGTGTTGAAGTGGCGTCGTGAGCGCAAGCAAAGGGTCCTGGGAGCCCCCTCCACCTGCACACAAACGCACCACTAGGCGCCGTCCCTAACCACTAATGACGGAAAGCTCCCGCCGCTCATGGTTTTGGTAGACACCCTCCGATTTTCCCCTCTTTTTGATTGGCCACAACTACGGGGAGAGCTTGAGCGCAGAGCGAACACTCGCGAGAGACCGAAGCCCAGGTTAGAATGAACGGATACGGGACAAGCCTCACAATAGTCGAAAGGAGACATTTCAGCACAGGCACAACCCACCTTGCGATGAGCCACACAAGTACTGAGACTGTCAAAGATTTCGCTCCGAAAAGCAATGAGAAAGTGGATTCACAGCATAAATGCCATTAGTACACAGACTACATCATTACCCACTCAAGCACAGGTTTCCCCGTGAAGTAGGATTTAACCAATGCTGCGACTGCAGAGCCGTGAGACCCAACAGACAACAACACTGGCACTTGACATCCCATTTAGTAATCCCGGGCCTGACACAGAGTGGACCGACCAAAGACACTGGATAGGAGTATCAATATGCTAGGAACAATGGTTATAGCCGCTCTTGTAAGGAGGAGCATACCAAAAAAACTACAGGTGGATGGATTTAGCTATGGAGCGGGAGCATATCTCAAACCACAAGTATCACCATCACGAGAAACCTGTCAGTATGAGAAGAATACGAACCCCAATGTGCTTGAGTGGCTGTTACGCCTCCACTCTTTTTCGGTGAGAATAAAGCCCCCCACAGCCGAATAATGGTGTCTAGCCCCCATTTCAACGCCCAACATACTATGGCGACCTGTTGATGCCACAAGGTGTTTAGCCTCCCTGTCCGCTGTGATGGCTTTAGCCAGGAATCCCCACACCTCTATACCTTTGGATTAACCATCACGAAAACCATTGGAATAGAAGGAATTAGGGACCCCATCGCGAGTGTTTAAGCCGCCTCGTACGCTGTGATGGATTTAGCCAGGAATCCCAACACTCCTACACCTTTGGATAACCATCACGATAACCATTGGAATAGCAGGACTAGGGACCCCATCGCACGTTGGAATTAGTCAAGGGAAGGTCTAATAGGTCCTGAACACTTATGAATACTACCAACGAATAATATTTTTTTTCATGCCCAAGTAGAGACCACCCCCCATATAGGTTCTAAATAGCCATAGTTAACACCCAGAAGTATGTAAACTTACTGGTCCTCAAAGGCATTTCGGGTTGCGTTTTGGCCGCAGGGGTTACCCTGAACTGCCGTTACCCTGAACTGCCGTTACCCTGAACTGCAGTTACCCTGAACTCAGCCGGCTGCTACAGGCTCAAGGAAATGCTGATTTCAAACTTAACAAAAAGCATCTTGACTTGAATCTACATGTATATATGCGATTTCGTGGGTGTACAAGGCATCGATTGTGTTTTCGTGATCTCGTAAGCCTTGTATATGTGTATATATATCGATCGATAGTGGCTCTCGGCTGTTACCCTGAACTTCAGGCGCCGGCTGCTACAGGCTCAAGGAAATGCTGATTTCAAACTTAAGAAAAAGCATCTTGACTTGAATCTACATGTATATATGCAATTTCGTGGGTGTACAAGGCATTGATTGTGTTTTCGTGATCTCGTAAGCCTTGTATATGTGTATATATATCGATCGATAGTGGCTCTCGGCTGTTACCCTGAACTTCAGGCGCCGGCTGCTACAGGCTCAAGGAAATGCTGATTTCAAACTTAACAAAAAGCATCTTGACTTGAATCTACCTGTATATATGCAATTTCGTGGGTGTACAAGGCATTGATTGTGTTTTCGTGATCTCGTAAGCCTTGTATATGTGTATATATATCGATCGATAGTGGCTCTCGGCTGTTACCCTGAACTTCAGGCGCCGGCTGCTACAGGCTCAAGGAAATGCTGATTTCAAACTTAACAAAAAGCATCTTGAGTTGAATCTACATGTATATATGCGATTTCGTGGGTGTACAAGGCATTGATTGTGTTTTCGTGATCTCGTAAGCCTTGTATATGTGTATATATATCGATCGATAGTGGCTCTCGACTGTTACCCTGAACTTCAGGCGCCGGCTACGGCTCGCTTATGCTGCCGGCTGCTACAGGCTCAAGGAAATGCTGATTCCAAACTTAACAAAAAGCATCTTGACTTGAATCTACATGTATATATGCGATTTCGTGGGTGTACAAGGCATTGATTGTGTTTTCGTGATCTCGTAAGCCTTGTATATGTGTATATTGATCGATAGTGTTACCCTGAGCTCTGGGCTGTTACCCTGAAGTCTCGACTGTTACCCTGAAGTCCCGGCTCGGCTGTTACCCTGAACTCTCGGTTCGGCTGTTACCCTGAACTTCAGGCGCCGGCTACGGCTCGCTTACGCTGCCGGCTGCTGAAGGCTCAAGGAAATGCTGATTTCAAATTTCACAAAAAGCATCTTGACTTGAATCTACATGTATAGAAGCGATTTCGTGAGTGTACAAGGCATCGATTGTGTTTTTGTGATCTCGTAAGCCTTGTATATGTGTATATATATCGATCGATAGTGGCTCTCGACTGTTACCCTGAACTGTCGGTTCGGCTGTTACCCTGAACTCTCGACTGTTACCCTGAACTCTCGGTTCGGCTGTTACCCTGAACTTCAGGCGCCGGCTACGGCTCGCTTACGCTGCCGGCTGCTGAAGGCTCAAGGAAATGCTGATTTCAAACTTAACAAAAGGCATCTTGACTTGAATCTACATGTATATATGCGATTTCGTGGGTGTACAAGGCATTGATTGTGTTTTCGTGCTCTCGTAAGCCTTGTATATGTGTATATATATCGATCGATAGTGGCTCTCGGCTGTTACCCTGAACTTCAGGCGCCGGCTGCTACAGGCTCAAGGAAATGCTGATTTCAAACTTAACAAAAAGCATCTTGAGTTGAATCTACATGTATATATGCGATTTCGTGGGTGTACAAGGCATTGATTGTGTTTTCGTGATCTCGTAAGCCTTGTATATGTGTATATATATCGATCGATAGTGGCTCTCGACTGTTACCCTGAAGTCCCGGCTCGGCTGTTACCCTGAACTCTCGGTTCGGCTGTTACCCTGAACTTCAGGCGCCGGCTGCTACAGGCTCAAGGAAATGCTGATTTCAAACTTAACAAAAAGCATCTTGACTTGAATCTACATGTATATATGCGATTTCGTGGGTGTACAAGGCATTGATTGTGTTTTCGTGCTCTCGTAAGCCTTGTATATGTGTATATATATCGATCGATAGTGGCTCTCGACTGTTACCCTGAACTTCAGGCGCCGGCTACGGCTCGCTTACGCTGCCGGCTGCTACAGGCTCAAGGAAATGCTGATTTCAAACTCAACAAAAAGCATCTTGACTTGAATCTACATGTATAGAAGCGATTTCGTGAGTGTACAAGGCATCGATTGTGTTTTCGTGATCTCGTAAGCCTTGTATATGTGTATATATATCGATCGATAGTGGCTCTCGACTGTTACCCTGAAGTCCCGGCTCGGCTGTTACCCTGAACTCTCGGTTCGGCTGTTACCCTGAACTTCAGGCGCCGGCTGCTACAGGCTCAAGGAAATGCTGATTTCAAACTTAACAAAAAGCATCTTGACTTGAATCTATGAGTATAGAAGCGATTTCGTGAGTGTACAAGGAATCGATTGTGTTTTCGTGATCTCGTAAGCCTTGTATATGTGTATATATATCGATCGATAGTGGCTCTCGGCTGTTACCCTGAACTTCAGGCGCCGGCTGCTACAGGCTCAAGGAAATGCTGATTCCAAACTTAACAAAAAGCATCTTGACTTGAATCTACATGTATATATGCGATTTCGTGGGTGTACAAGGCATCGATTGTGTTTTCGTGATCTCGTAAGCGTTGTATATGTGTATATATATCGATCGATCGATAGTGGCTCTCGGCTGTTACCCTGAAGTCTCGACTGTTACCCTGAACTCTCTACTGTTACCCTGAACTGCAATTACCCTGAACTCAGCCGGCTGCTACAGGCTCAAGGAAATGCTGATTTCAAACTTAAGAAAAAGCATCTTGACTTGAATCTACATGTATATATGCCATTTCGTGGGTGTACAAGGCATCGATTGTGTTTTCGTGATCTCGTAAGCGTTGTATATGTGTATATATATCGATCGATCGATAGTGGCTCTCGGCTGTTACCCTGAAGTCTCGACTGTTACCCTGAACTCTCTACTGTTACCCTGAACTGCAGTTACCCTGAACTCAGCCGGCTGCTACAGGCTCAAGGAAATGCTGATTTCAAACTTAACAAAAAGCATCTTGACTTGAGTCTACATGTATATATGCGATTTCGTGGGTGTACAAGGCATTGATTGTGTTTTCGTGATCTCGTAAGCCTTGTATATGTGTATATATATCGATCGATAGTGGCTCTCGGCTGTTACCCTGAACTCTCGGTTCGGCTGTTACCCTGAACTTCAGGCGCCGGCTGCTGAAGGCTCAAGGAAATGCTGATTTCAAAGTTAACAAAAAGCATCTTGACTTGAATCTATGAGTATAGAAGCGGTTTCGTGAGTGTACAAGGCATCGATTGTGTTTTCGTGATCTCGTAAGCCTTGTATATGTGTATATATATCGATCGATAGTGGCTCTCGGCTGTTACCCTGAACTTCAGGCGCCGGCTGCTACAGGCTCAAGGAAATGCTGATTTCAAACTTAACAAAAAGCATCTTGACTTGAATCTACCTGTATATATGCAATTTCGTGGGTGTACAAGGCATTGATTGTGTTTTCGTGATCTCGTAAGCCTTGTATATGTGTATATATATCGATCGATAGTGGCTCTCGGCTGTTACCCTGAACTTCAGGCGCCGGCTGCTACAGGCTCAAGGAAATGCTGATTTCAAACTTAACAAAAAGCATCTTGAGTTGAATCTACATGTATATATGCGATTTCGTGGGTGTACAAGGCATTGATTGTGTTTTCGTGATCTCGTAAGCCTTGTATATGTGTATATATATCGATCGATAGTGGCTCTCGACTGTTACCCTGAACTTCAGGCGCCGGCTACGGCTCGCTTATGCTGCCGGCTGCTACAGGCTCAAGGAAATGCTGATTCCAAACTTAACAAAAAGCATCTTGACTTGAATCTACATGTATATATGCGATTTCGTGGGTGTACAAGGCATTGATTGTGTTTTCGTGATCTCGTAAGCCTTGTATATGTGTATATTGATCGATAGTGTTACCCTGAGCTCTGGGCTGTTACCCTGAAGTCTCGACTGTTACCCTGAAGTCCCGGCTCGGCTGTTACCCTGAACTCTCGGTTCGGCTGTTACCCTGAACTTCAGGCGCCGGCTACGGCTCGCTTACGCTGCCGGCTGCTGAAGGCTCAAGGAAATGCTGATTTCAAATTTCACAAAAAGCATCTTGACTTGAATCTACATGTATAGAAGCGATTTCGTGAGTGTACAAGGCATCGATTGTGTTTTTGTGATCTCGTAAGCCTTGTATATGTGTATATATATCGATCGATAGTGGCTCTCGACTGTTACCCTGAACTGTCGGTTCGGCTGTTACCCTGAACTCTCGACTGTTACCCTGAACTCTCGGTTCGGCTGTTACCCTGAACTTCAGGCGCCGGCTACGGCTCGCTTACGCTGCCGGCTGCTGAAGGCTCAAGGAAATGCTGATTTCAAACTTAACAAAAGGCATCTTGACTTGAATCTACATGTATATATGCGATTTCGTGGGTGTACAAGGCATTGATTGTGTTTTCGTGCTCTCGTAAGCCTTGTATATGTGTATATATATCGATCGATAGTGGCTCTCGGCTGTTACCCTGAACTTCAGGCGCCGGCTGCTACAGGCTCAAGGAAATGCTGATTCCAAACTTAACAAAAAGCATCTTGACTTGAATCTACATGTATATATGCGATTTCGTGGGTGTACAAGGCATCGATTGTGTTTTCGTGATCTCGTAAGCGTTGTATATGTGTATATATATCGATCGATCGATAGTGGCTCTCGGCTGTTACCCTGAAGTCTCGACTGTTACCCTGAACTCTCTACTGTTACCCTGAACTGCAATTACCCTGAACTCAGCCGGCTGCTACAGGCTCAAGGAAATGCTGATTTCAAACTTAAGAAAAAGCATCTTGACTTGAATCTACATGTATATATGCCATTTCGTGGGTGTACAAGGCATCGATTGTGTTTTCGTGATCTCGTAAGCGTTGTATATGTGTATATATATCGATCGATCGATAGTGGCTCTCGGCTGTTACCCTGAAGTCTCGACTGTTACCCTGAACTCTCTACTGTTACCCTGAACTGCAGTTACCCTGAACTCAGCCGGCTGCTACAGGCTCAAGGAAATGCTGATTTCAAACTTAACAAAAAGCATCTTGACTTGAGTCTACATGTATATATGCGATTTCGTGGGTGTACAAGGCATTGATTGTGTTTTCGTGATCTCGTAAGCCTTGTATATGTGTATATATATCGATCGATAGTGGCTCTCGGCTGTTACCCTGAACTCTCGGTTCGGCTGTTACCCTGAACTTCAGGCGCCGGCTGCTGAAGGCTCAAGGAAATGCTGATTTCAAAGTTAACAAAAAGCATCTTGACTTGAATCTATGAGTATAGAAGCGGTTTCGTGAGTGTACAAGGCATCGATTGTGTTTTCGTGATCTCGTAAGCCTTGTATATGTGTATATATATCGATCGATAGTGGCTCTCGGCTGTTACCCTGAACTTCAGGCGCCGGCTGCTACAGGCTCAAGGAAATGCTGATTTCAAACTTAACAAAAAGCATCTTGACTTGAATCTACCTGTATATATGCAATTTCGTGGGTGTACAAGGCATTGATTGTGTTTTCGTGATCTCGTAAGCCTTGTATATGTGTATATATATCGATCGATAGTGGCTCTCGGCTGTTACCCTGAACTTCAGGCGCCGGCTGCTACAGGCTCAAGGAAATGCTGATTTCAAACTTAACAAAAAGCATCTTGAGTTGAATCTACATGTATATATGCGATTTCGTGGGTGTACAAGGCATTGATTGTGTTTTCGTGATCTCGTAAGCCTTGTATATGTGTATATATATCGATCGATAGTGGCTCTCGACTGTTACCCTGAACTTCAGGCGCCGGCTACGGCTCGCTTATGCTGCCGGCTGCTACAGGCTCAAGGAAATGCTGATTCCAAACTTAACAAAAAGCATCTTGACTTGAATCTACATGTATATATGCGATTTCGTGGGTGTACAAGGCATTGATTGTGTTTTCGTGATCTCGTAAGCCTTGTATATGTGTATATTGATCGATAGTGTTACCCTGAGCTCTGGGCTGTTACCCTGAAGTCTCGACTGTTACCCTGAAGTCCCGGCTCGGCTGTTACCCTGAACTCTCGGTTCGGCTGTTACCCTGAACTTCAGGCGCCGGCTACGGCTCGCTTACGCTGCCGGCTGCTGAAGGCTCAAGGAAATGCTGATTTCAAATTTCACAAAAAGCATCTTGACTTGAATCTACATGTATAGAAGCGATTTCGTGAGTGTACAAGGCATCGATTGTGTTTTTGTGATCTCGTAAGCCTTGTATATGTGTATATATATCGATCGATAGTGGCTCTCGACTGTTACCCTGAACTGTCGGTTCGGCTGTTACCCTGAACTCTCGACTGTTACCCTGAACTCTCGGTTCGGCTGTTACCCTGAACTTCAGGCGCCGGCTACGGCTCGCTTACGCTGCCGGCTGCTGAAGGCTCAAGGAAATGCTGATTTCAAACTTAACAAAAGGCATCTTGACTTGAATCTACATGTATATATGCGATTTCGTGGGTGTACAAGGCATTGATTGTGTTTTCGTGCTCTCGTAAGCCTTGTATATGTGTATATATATCGATCGATAGTGGCTCTCGGCTGTTACCCTGAACTTCAGGCGCCGGCTGCTACAGGCTCAAGGAAATGCTGATTTCAAACTTAACAAAAAGCATCTTGAGTTGAATCTACATGTATATATGCGATTTCGTGGGTGTACAAGGCATTGATTGTGTTTTCGTGATCTCGTAAGCCTTGTATATGTGTATATATATCGATCGATAGTGGCTCTCGACTGTTACCCTGAAGTCCCGGCTCGGCTGTTACCCTGAACTCTCGGTTCGGCTGTTACCCTGAACTTCAGGCGCCGGCTGCTACAGGCTCAAGGAAATGCTGATTTCAAACTTAACAAAAAGCATCTTGACTTGAATCTACATGTATATATGCGATTTCGTGGGTGTACAAGGCATTGATTGTGTTTTCGTGCTCTCGTAAGCCTTGTATATGTGTATATATATCGATCGATAGTGGCTCTCGGCTGTTACCCTGAACTTCAGGCGCCGGCTGCTACAGGCTCAAGGAAATGCTGATTTCAAACTTAACAAAAAGCATCTTGAGTTGAATCTACATGTATATATGCGATTTCGTGGGTGTACAAGGCATTGATTGTGTTTTCGTGATCTCGTAAGCCTTGTATATGTGTATATATATCGATCGATAGTGGCTCTCGACTGTTACCCTGAACTTCAGGCGCCGGCTACGGCTCGCTTACGCTGCCGGCTGCTACAGGCTCAAGGAAATGCTGATTTCAAACTCAACAAAAAGCATCTTGACTTGAATCTACATGTATAGAAGCGATTTCGTGAGTGTACAAGGCATCGATTGTGTTTTCGTGATCTCGTAAGCCTTGTATATGTGTATATATATCGATCGATAGTGGCTCTCGACTGTTACCCTGAAGTCCCGGCTCGGCTGTTACCCTGAACTCTCGGTTCGGCTGTTACCCTGAACTTCAGGCGCCGGCTGCTACAGGCTCAAGGAAATGCTGATTTCAAACTTAACAAAAAGCATCTTGACTTGAATCTATGAGTATAGAAGCGATTTCGTGAGTGTACAAGGAATCGATTGTGTTTTCGTGATCTCGTAAGCCTTGTATATGTGTATATATATCGATCGATAGTGGCTCTCGGCTGTTACCCTGAACTTCAGGCGCCGGCTGCTACAGGCTCAAGGAAATGCTGATTTCAAACTTAACAAAGAGCATCTTGACTTGAATCTACATGTATATATGCGATTTCGTGGGTGTACAAGGCATCGATTGTGTTTTCGTGATCTCGTAAGCCTTGTATATGTGTATATATATCGATCGATAGTGGCTCTCGGCTGTTACCCTGAACTTCAGGCGCCGGCTACAGCTCGCTTACGCTGCCGGCTGCTACAGGCTCAAGGAAATGCTGATTTCAAACTTAACAAAAAGCATCTTGACTTGAATCTACATGTATATTTGCGATTTCGTAGGTGTACAAGGCATTGATTGTGTTTTCGTGATCTCGTAAGCCTTGTATATGTGTATATATCGATCGATAGTGGCTCTCGACTGTTACCCTGAACTGTCGGTTCGGCTGTTACCCTGAACTTCAGGCGCCGGCTGCTACAGGCTCAAGGAAATGCTGATTTCAAACTTAAGAAAAAGCATCTTGACTTGAATCTACATGTATATATGCAATTTCATGGGTGTACAAGGCATTGATTGTGTTTTCGTGATCTCGTGAGCCTTGTATATGTGTATATATATCGATCGATAGTGGCTCTCGGCTGTTACCCTGAACTTCAGGCGCCGGCTGCTACAGGCTCAAGGAAATGCTGATTTCAAACTTAAGAAAAAGCATCTTGACTTGAATCTACATGTATATATGCAATTTCATGGGTGTACAAGGCATTGATTGTGTTTTCGTGATCTCGTGAGCCTTGTATATGTGTATATATATCGATCGATAGTGGCTCTCGGCTGTTACCCTGAACTTCAGGCGCCGGCTGCTACAGGCTCAAGGAAATGCTGATTTCAAACTTAAGAAAAAGCATCTTGACTTGAATCTACATGTATATATGCAATTTCGTGGGTGTACAAGGCATTGATTGTGTTTTCGTGATCTCGTAAGCCTTGTATATGTGTATATATATCGATCGATAGTGGCTCTCGGCTGTTACCCTGAACTTCAGGCGCCGGCTGCTACAGGCTCAAGGAAATGCTGATTTCAAACTTAAGAAAAAGCATCTTGACTTGAATCTACATGTATATATGCAATTTCGTGGGTGTACAAGGCATTGATTGTGTTTTCGTGATCTCGTAAGCCTTGTATATGTGTATATATATCGATCGATAGTGGCTCTCGGCTGTTACCCTGAACTTCAGGCGCCGGCTACGGCTCGCTTACGCTGCCGGCTGCTACAGGCTCAAGGAAATGCTGATTTCAAATTTAACAAAAAGCATCTTGACTTGAATCTACATGTATATTTGCGATTTCGTAGGTGTACAAGGCATTGATTGTGTTTTCGTGATCTCGTAAGCCTTGTATATGTGTATATATATCGATCGATAGTGGCTCTCGACTGTTACCCTGAACTGTCGGTTCGGCTGTTACCCTGAACTTCAGGCGCCGGCTGCTACAGGCTCAAGGAAATGCTGATTTCAAACTTAAGAAAAAGCATCTTGACTTGAATCTACATGTATATATGCAATTTCATGGGTGTACAAGGCATTGATTGTGTTTTCGTGATCTCGTGAGCCTTGTATATGTGTATATATATCGATCGATAGTGGCTCTCGGCTGTTACCCTGAACTTCAGGCGCCGGCTGCTACAGGCTCAAGGAAATGCTGATTTCAAACTTAAGAAAAAGCATCTTGACTTGAATCTACATGTATATATGCAATTTCATGGGTGTACAAGGCATTGATTGTGTTTTCGTGATCTCGTGAGCCTTGTATATGTGTATATATATCGATCGATAGTGGCTCTCGGCTGTTACCCTGAACTTCAGGCGCCGGCTGCTACAGGCTCAAGGAAATGCTGATTTCAAACTTAAGAAAAAGCATCTTGACTTGAATCTACATGTATATATGCAATTTCGTGGGTGTACAAGGCATTGATTGTGTTTTCGTGATCTCGTAAGCCTTGTATATGTGTATATATATCGATCGATAGTGGCTCTCGGCTGTTACCCTGAACTTCAGGCGCCGGCTGCTACAGGCTCAAGGAAATGCTGATTTCAAACTTAAGAAAAAGCATCTTGACTTGAATCTACATGTATATATGCAATTTCGTGGGTGTACAAGGCATTGATTGTGTTTTCGTGATCTCGTAAGCCTTGTATATGTGTATATATATCGATCGATAGTGGCTCTCGGCTGTTACCCTGAACTTCAGGCGCCGGCTACGGCTCGCTTACGCTGCCGGCTGCTACAGGCTCAAGGAAATGCTGATTTCAAATTTAACAAAAAGCATCTTGACTTGAATCTACATGTATATTTGCGATTTCGTAGGTGTACAAGGCATTGATTGTGTTTTCGTGATCTCGTAAGCCTTGTATATGTGTATATATATCGATCGATAGTGGCTCTCGACTGTTACCCTGAACTGTCGGTTCGGCTGTTACCCTGAACTTCAGGCGCCGGCTGCTACAGGCTCAAGGAAATGCTGATTTCAAACTTAAGAAAAAGCATCTTGACTTGAATCTACATGTATATATGCAATTTCATGGGTGTACAAGGCATTGATTGTGTTTTCGTGATCTCGTGAGCCTTGTATATGTGTATATATATCGATCGATAGTGGCTCTCGGCTGTTACCCTGAACTTCAGGCGCCGGCTGCTACAGGCTCAAGGAAATGCTGATTTCAAACTTAAGAAAAAGCATCTTGACTTGAATCTACATGTATATATGCAATTTCGTGGGTGTACAAGGCATTGATTGTGTTTTCGTGATCTCGTAAGCCTTGTATATGTGTATATATATCGATCGATAGTGGCTCTCGGCTGTTACCCTGAACTTCAGGCGCCGGCTGCTACAGGCTCAAGGAAATGCTGATTTCAAACTTAACAAAAAGCATCTTGACTTGAATCTACCTGTATATATGCAATTTCGTGGGTGTACAAGGCATTGATTGTGTTTTCGTGATCTCGTAAGCCTTGTATATGTGTATATATATCGATCGATAGTGGCTCTCGGCTGTTACCCTGAACTTCAGGCGCCGGCTGCTACAGGCTCAAGGAAATGCTGATTTCAAACTTAACAAAAAGCATCTTGAGTTGAATCTACATGTATATATGCGATTTCGTGGGTGTACAAGGCATTGATTGTGTTTTCGTGATCTCGTAAGCCTTGTATATGTGTATATATATCGATCGATAGTGGCTCTCGACTGTTACCCTGAACTTCAGGCGCCGGCTACGGCTCGCTTATGCTGCCGGCTGCTACAGGCTCAAGGAAATGCTGATTCCAAACTTAACAAAAAGCATCTTGACTTGAATCTACATGTATATATGCGATTTCGTGGGTGTACAAGGCATTGATTGTGTTTTCGTGATCTCGTAAGCCTTGTATATGTGTATATTGATCGATAGTGTTACCCTGAGCTCTGGGCTGTTACCCTGAAGTCTCGACTGTTACCCTGAAGTCCCGGCTCGGCTGTTACCCTGAACTCTCGGTTCGGCTGTTACCCTGAACTTCAGGCGCCGGCTACGGCTCGCTTACGCTGCCGGCTGCTGAAGGCTCAAGGAAATGCTGATTTCAAATTTCACAAAAAGCATCTTGACTTGAATCTACATGTATAGAAGCGATTTCGTGAGTGTACAAGGCATCGATTGTGTTTTTGTGATCTCGTAAGCCTTGTATATGTGTATATATATCGATCGATAGTGGCTCTCGGCTGTTACCCTGAAGTCCCGGCTCGGCTGTTACCCTGAACTCTCGGTTCGGCTGTTACCCTGAACTTCAGGCGCCGGCTGCTACAGGCTCAAGGAAATGCTGATTTCAAACTTAACAAAAAGCATCTTGACTTGAATCTACATGTATATATGCGATTTCGTGGGTGTACAAGGCATCGATTGTGTTTTCGAGATCTCGTAAGCCTTGTACATGTGTATATATATCGATCGATAGTGGCTCTCGGCTGTTACCCTGAACTGTCGGTTCGGCTGTTACCCTGAACTTCAGGCGCCGGCTGCTACAGGCTCAAGGAAATGCTGATTTCAAACTTAACAAAAAGCATCTTGACTTGAATCTACATGTATATATGCGATTTCGTGGGTGTACAAGGCATTGATTGTGTTTTCGTGATCTCGTAAGCCTTGTATATGTGTATATATATCGATCGATAGTGGCTCTCGGCTGTTACCCTGAAGTCCCGGCTCGGCTGTTACCCTGAACTCTCGGTTCGGCTGTTACCCTGAACTTCAGGCGCCGGCTGCTACAGGCTCAAGGAAATGCTGATTTCAAACTTAACAAAAAGCATCTTGACTTGAATCTACATGTATATATGCGATTTCGTGGGTGTACAAGGCATTGATTGTGTTTTCGTGATCTCGTAAGCCTTGTATATGTGTATATATATCGATCGATAGTGGCTCTCGGCTGTTACCCTGAACTTCAGGCGCCGGCTGCTACAGGCTCAAGGAAATGCTGATTTCAAACTTAACAAAAAGCATCTTGACTTGAATCTACATGTATATTTGCGATTTCGTAGGTGTACAAGGCATTGATTGTGTTTTCGTGATCTCGTAAGCCTTGTATATGTGTATATATATCGATCGATAGCGGCTCTCGGCTGTTACCCTGAACTTCAGGCGCCGGCTACGGCTCGCTTACACTGCCGGCTGCTGAAGGCTCAAGGAAATGCTGATTTCAAATTTAACAAAAAGCATCTTGACTTGAATCTACATGTATAGAAGCGATTTCGTGAGTGTACAAGGCATCGATTGTGTTTTCGAGATCTCGTAAGCCTTGTATATGTGTATATATATCGATCGATAGTGGCTCTCGGCTGTTACCCTGAACTTCAGGCGCCGGCTGCTACAGGCTCAAGGAAATGCTGATTTCAAACTTAACAAAAAGCATCTTGACTTGAATCTACATGTATATTTGCGATTTCGTAGGTGTACAAGGCATTGATTGTGTTTTCGTGATCTCGTAAGCCTTGTATATGTGTATATTGATCGATAGTGTTACCCTGAGCTCTGGGCTGTTACCCTGAAGTCTCGACTGTTACCCTGAAGTCCCGGCTCGGCTGTTACCCTGAACTCTCGGTTCGGCTGTTACCCTGAACTTCAGGCGCCGGCTGCTGCAGGCTCAAGGAAATGCTGATTTCAAACTTAACAAAAAGCATCTTGACTTGAATCTACATGTATAGAAGCGATTTCGTGAGTGTACAAGGCATCGATTGTGTTTTTGTGATCTCGTAAGCCTTGTATATGTGTATATATATCGATCGATAGTGGCTCTCGGCTGTTACCCTGAAGTCCCGGCTCGGCTGTTACCCTGAACTCTCGGTTCGGCTGTTACCCTGAACTTCAGGCGCCGGCTGCTACAGGCTCAAGGAAATGCTGATTTCAAACTTAACAAAAAGCATCTTGACTTGAATCTACATGTATATATGCGATTTCGTGGGTGTACAAGGCATCGATTGTGTTTTCGAGATCTCGTAAGCCTTGTACATGTGTATATATATCGATCGATAGTGGCTCTCGGCTGTTACCCTGAACTGTCGGTTCGGCTGTTACCCTGAACTTCAGGCGCCGGCTGCTACAGGCTCAAGGAAATGCTGATTTCAAACTTAACAAAAAGCATCTTGAGTTGAATCTACATGTATATATGCGATTTCGTGGGTGTACAAGGCATTGATTGTGTTTTCGTGATCTCGTAAGCCTTGTATATGTGTATATATATCGATCGATAGTGGCTCTCGACTGTTACCCTGAACTTCAGGCGCCGGCTGCTACAGGCTCAAGGAAATGCTGATTCCAAACTTAACAAAAAGCATCTTGACTTGAATCTACATGTATATATGCGATTTCGTGGGTGTACAAGGCATTGATTGTGTTTTCGTGATCTCGTAAGCCTTGTATATGTGTATATATATCGATCGATAGTGGCTCTCGACTGTTACCCTGAACTTCAGGCGCCGGCTACGGCTCGCTTACGCTGCCGGCTGCTACAGGCTCAAGGAAATGCTGATTTCAAACTCAACAAAAAGCATCTTGACTTGAATCTACATGTATAGAAGCGATTTCGTGAGTGTACAAGGCATCGATTGTGTTTTCGTGATCTCGTAAGCCTTGTATATGTGTATATAAGTGTGAATATGTGATATCGATCGATGGCGTTACCCTGAACTCTCGACTGTTACCCTGAACTCTCGGCTGTTACCCTCAAGTCCTCACGCCGGCTACCGCTTACGCTCTCGGCTGCTACAGGCTCAAGGAAATGCTGATTTCAAACTTAACAAAAAGCATCTTGACTTGAATCTACATGTATATATGCGATTTTGTGGGTGTACAAGTCATTGATTGTGTTTTCGTGATCTCGTAAGCCTTGTATATGTGTATATATATCGATCGATAGTGGCTCTCGACTGTTACCCTGAACTTCAGGCGCCGGCTGCTACAGGCTCAAGGAAATGCTGATTTCAAACTTAACAAAGAGCATCTTGACTTGAATCTACATGTATATATGCGATTTCGTGGGTGTACAAGGCATCGATTGTGTTTTCGTGATCTCGTAAGCCTTGTATATGTGTATATATATCGATCGATAGTGGCTCTCGGCTGTTACCCTGAACTTCAGGCGCCGGCTACGGCTCGCTTACGCTGCCGGCTGCTACAGGCTCAAGGAAATGCTGATTTCAAATTTAACAAAAAGCATCTTGACTTGAATCTACATGTATATTTGCGATTTCGTAGGTGTACAAGGCATTGATTGTGTTTTCGTGATCTCGTAAGCCTTGTATATGTGTATATATATCGATCGATAGTGGCTCTCGGCTGTTACCCTGAACTTCAGGCGCCGGCTACGGCTCGCTTACGCTGCCGGCTGCTACAGGCTCAAGGAAATGCTGATTTCAAACTTAACAAAAAGCATCTTGACTTGAATCTACATGTATATATGCAATTTCGTGGGTGTACAAGGCATTGATTGTGTTTTCGTGATCTCGTAAGCCTTGTATATGTGTATATATATCGATCGATAGTGGCTCTCGGCTGTTACCCTGAACTTCAGGCGCCGGCTGCTACAGGCTCAAGGAAATGCTGATTTCAAACTTAAGAAAAGGCATCTTGACTTGAATCTACATGTATATATGCGATTTCGTGGGTGTACAAGGCATTGATTGTGTTTTCGTGATCTCGTAGGCCTTGTATATGTGTATATATATCGATCGATAGTGGCTCTCGGCTGTTACCCTGAACTTCAGGCGCCGGCTACAGCTCGCTTACGCTGCCGGCTGCTACAGGCTCAAGGAAATGCTGATTTCAAACTTAACAAAAAGCATCTTGACTTGAATCTACATGTATATTTGCGATTTCGTAGGTGTACAAGGCATTGATTGTGTTTTCGTGATCTCGTAAGCCTTGTATATGTGTATATATATCGATCGATAGTGGCTCTCGACTGTTACCCTGAACTGTCGGTTCGGCTGTTACCCTGAACTTCAGGCGCCGGCTGCTACAGGCTCAAGGAAATGCTGATTTCAAACTTAAGAAAAAGCATCTTGACTTGAATCTACATGTATATATGCAATTTCATGGGTGTACAAGGCATTGATTGTGTTTTCGTGATCTCGTGAGCCTTGTATATGTGTATATATATCGATCGATAGTGGCTCTCGGCTGTTACCCTGAACTTCAGGCGCCGGCTGCTACAGGCTCAAGGAAATGCTGATTTCAAACTTAAGAAAAAGCATCTTGACTTGAATCTACATGTATATATGCAATTTCATGGGTGTACAAGGCATTGATTGTGTTTTCGTGATCTCGTGAGCCTTGTATATGTGTATATATATCGATCGATAGTGGCTCTCGGCTGTTACCCTGAACTTCAGGCGCCGGCTGCTACAGGCTCAAGGAAATGCTGATTTCAAACTTAAGAAAAAGCATCTTGACTTGAATCTACATGTATATATGCAATTTCGTGGGTGTACAAGGCATTGATTGTGTTTTCGTGATCTCGTAAGCCTTGTATATGTGTATATATATCGATCGATAGTGGCTCTCGGCTGTTACCCTGAACTTCAGGCGCCGGCTGCTACAGGCTCAAGGAAATGCTGATTTCAAACTTAAGAAAAAGCATCTTGACTTGAATCTACATGTATATATGCAATTTCGTGGGTGTACAAGGCATTGATTGTGTTTTCGTGATCTCGTAAGCCTTGTATATGTGTATATATATCGATCGATAGTGGCTCTCGGCTGTTACCCTGAAGTCCCGGCTCGGCTGTTACCCTGAACTCTCGGTTCGGCTGTTACCCTGAACTTCAGGCGCCGGCTGCTACAGGCTCAAGGAAATGCTGATTTCAAACTTAACAAAAAGCATCTTGACTTGAATCTACATGTATATATGCGATTTCGTGGGTGTACAAGGCATTGATTGTGTTTTCGTGATCTCGTAAGCCTTGTATATGTGTATATATATCGATCGATAGTGGCTCTCGGCTGTTACCCTGAACTTCAGGCGCCGGCTGCTACAGGCTCAAGGAAATGCTGATTTCAAACTTAACAAAAAGCATCTTGACTTGAATCTACATGTATATTTGCGATTTCGTAGGTGTACAAGGCATTGATTGTGTTTTCGTGATCTCGTAAGCCTTGTATATGTGTATATATCGATCGATAGCGGCTCTCGGCTGTTACCCTGAACTTCAGGCGCCGGCTACGGCTCGCTTACACTGCCGGCTGCTGAAGGCTCAAGGAAATGCTGATTTCAAATTTAACAAAAAGCATCTTGACTTGAATCTACATGTATAGAAGCGATTTCGTGAGTGTACAAGGCATCGATTGTGTTTTCGAGATCTCGTAAGCCTTGTATATGTGTATATATATCGATCGATAGTGGCTCTCGGCTGTTACCCTGAACTTCAGGCGCCGGCTGCTACAGGCTCAAGGAAATGCTGATTTCAAACTTAACAAAAAGCATCTTGACTTGAATCTACATGTATATTTGCGATTTCGTAGGTGTACAAGGCATTGATTGTGTTTTCGTGATCTCGTAAGCCTTGTATATGTGTATATTGATCGATAGTGTTACCCTGAGCTCTGGGCTGTTACCCTGAAGTCTCGACTGTTACCCTGAAGTCCCGGCTCGGCTGTTACCCTGAACTCTCGGTTCGGCTGTTACCCTGAACTTCAGGCGCCGGCTGCTGCAGGCTCAAGGAAATGCTGATTTCAAACTTAACAAAAAGCATCTTGACTTGAATCTACATGTATAGAAGCGATTTCGTGAGTGTACAAGGCATCGATTGTGTTTTTGTGATCTCGTAAGCCTTGTATATGTGTATATATATCGATCGATAGTGGCTCTCGACTGTTACCCTGAACTTCAGGCGCCGGCTACGGCTCGCTTACGCTGCCGGCTGCTACAGGCTCAAGGAAATGCTGATTTCAAACTCAACAAAAAGCATCTTGACTTGAATCTACATGTATAGAAGCGATTTCGTGAGTGTACAAGGCATCGATTGTGTTTTCGTGATCTCGTAAGCCTTGTATATGTGTATATATATCGATCGATAGTGGCTCTCGACTGTTACCCTGAAGTCCCGGCTCGGCTGTTACCCTGAACTCTCGGTTCGGCTGTTACCCTGAACTTCAGGCGCCGGCTGCTACAGGCTCAAGGAAATGCTGATTTCAAACTTAACAAAAAGCATCTTGACTTGAATCTATGAGTATAGAAGCGATTTCGTGAGTGTACAAGGAATCGATTGTGTTTTCGTGATCTCGTAAGCCTTGTATATGTGTATATATATCGATCGATAGTGGCTCTCGGCTGTTACCCTGAACTTCAGGCGCCGGCTGCTACAGGCTCAAGGAAATGCTGATTCCAAACTTAACAAAAAGCATCTTGACTTGAATCTACATGTATATATGCGATTTCGTGGGTGTACAAGGCATCGATTGTGTTTTCGTGATCTCGTAAGCGTTGTATATGTGTATATATATCGATCGATCGATAGTGGCTCTCGGCTGTTACCCTGAAGTCTCGACTGTTACCCTGAACTCTCTACTGTTACCCTGAACTGCAATTACCCTGAACTCAGCCGGCTGCTACAGGCTCAAGGAAATGCTGATTTCAAACTTAAGAAAAAGCATCTTGACTTGAATCTACATGTATATATGCCATTTCGTGGGTGTACAAGGCATCGATTGTGTTTTCGTGATCTCGTAAGCGTTGTATATGTGTATATATATCGATCGATCGATAGTGGCTCTCGGCTGTTACCCTGAAGTCTCGACTGTTACCCTGAACTCTCTACTGTTACCCTGAACTGCAGTTACCCTGAACTCAGCCGGCTGCTACAGGCTCAAGGAAATGCTGATTTCAAA
>JAJLQT010000071.1:40000-60000 GCA_024516245.1 Peziza echinospora | reverse complement strand
AGGGGTTACCCTGAACTGCCGTTACCCTGAACTGCCGTTACCCTGAACTGCAGTTACCCTGAACTCAGCCGGCTGCTGCAGGCTTAAGGAACTGGTGATTTCAAACTTAACAAAAAGCATCTTGACTTGAATCTACATGTATACATGCGATTTCGTGGGTGTACAAGGCATCTATTGTGTTTTCGAGATCTCGTAAGCCTTGTATATGTGTATATATATCGATCGATAGTGGCTCTCGGCTGTTACCCTGAACTTCAGGCGCCGGCTACGGCTCGCTTACGCTGCCGGCTGCTACAGGCTCAAGGAAATGCTGATTTCAAACTTAACAAAAAGCATCTTGACTTGAATCTACATGTATATATGCGATTTCGTGGGTGTACTAGGCATCGATTGTGTTTTCGTGATCTCGTAAGCCTTGTATATGTGTATATTGATCGATCGATAGTGGCTCTCGGCTGTTACCCTGAACTTCAGGCGCCGGCTGCTACAGGCTCAAGGAAATGCTGATTTCAAACTTAACAAAAAGCATCTTGACTTGAATCTACATGTATATATGCGATTTCGTGGGTGTACAAGGCATTGATTGTGTTTTCGTGCTCTCGTAAGCCTTGTATATGTGTATATATATCGATCGATAGTGGCTCTCGGCTGTTACCCTGAACTTCAGGCGCCGGCTGCTACAGGCTCAAGGAAATGCTGATTTCAAACTTAACAAAAAGCATCTTGAGTTGAATCTACATGTATATATGCGATTTCGTGGGTGTACAAGGCATTGATTGTGTTTTCGTGATCTCGTAAGCCTTGTATATGTGTATATATATCGATCGATAGTGGCTCTCGACTGTTACCCTGAACTTCAGGCGCCGGCTACGGCTCGCTTACGCTGCCGGCTGCTACAGGCTCAAGGAAATGCTGATTTCAAACTCAACAAAAAGCATCTTGACTTGAATCTACATGTATAGAAGCGATTTCGTGAGTGTACAAGGCATCGATTGTGTTTTCGTGATCTCGTAAGCCTTGTATATGTGTATATATATCGATCGATAGTGGCTCTCGACTGTTACCCTGAAGTCCCGGCTCGGCTGTTACCCTGAACTCTCGGTTCGGCTGTTACCCTGAACTTCAGGCGCCGGCTGCTACAGGCTCAAGGAAATGCTGATTTCAAACTTAACAAAAAGCATCTTGACTTGAATCTATGAGTATAGAAGCGATTTCGTGAGTGTACAAGGAATCGATTGTGTTTTCGTGATCTCGTAAGCCTTGTATATGTGTATATATATCGATCGATAGTGGCTCTCGGCTGTTACCCTGAACTTCAGGCGCCGGCTGCTACAGGCTCAAGGAAATGCTGATTCCAAACTTAACAAAAAGCATCTTGACTTGAATCTACATGTATATATGCGATTTCGTGGGTGTACAAGGCATCGATTGTGTTTTCGTGATCTCGTAAGCGTTGTATATGTGTATATATATCGATCGATCGATAGTGGCTCTCGGCTGTTACCCTGAAGTCTCGACTGTTACCCTGAACTCTCTACTGTTACCCTGAACTGCAATTACCCTGAACTCAGCCGGCTGCTACAGGCTCAAGGAAATGCTGATTTCAAACTTAAGAAAAAGCATCTTGACTTGAATCTACATGTATATATGCCATTTCGTGGGTGTACAAGGCATCGATTGTGTTTTCGTGATCTCGTAAGCGTTGTATATGTGTATATATATCGATCGATCGATAGTGGCTCTCGGCTGTTACCCTGAAGTCTCGACTGTTACCCTGAACTCTCTACTGTTACCCTGAACTGCAGTTACCCTGAACTCAGCCGGCTGCTACAGGCTCAAGGAAATGCTGATTTCAAACTTAACAAAAAGCATCTTGACTTGAGTCTACATGTATATATGCGATTTCGTGGGTGTACAAGGCATTGATTGTGTTTTCGTGATCTCGTAAGCCTTGTATATGTGTATATATATCGATCGATAGTGGCTCTCGGCTGTTACCCTGAACTCTCGGTTCGGCTGTTACCCTGAACTTCAGGCGCCGGCTGCTGAAGGCTCAAGGAAATGCTGATTTCAAAGTTAACAAAAAGCATCTTGACTTGAATCTATGAGTATAGAAGCGGTTTCGTGAGTGTACAAGGCATCGATTGTGTTTTCGTGATCTCGTAAGCCTTGTATATGTGTATATATATCGATCGATAGTGGCTCTCGGCTGTTACCCTGAACTTCAGGCGCCGGCTGCTACAGGCTCAAGGAAATGCTGATTTCAAACTTAACAAAAAGCATCTTGAGTTGAATCTACATGTATATATGCGATTTCGTGGGTGTACAAGGCATTGATTGTGTTTTCGTGATCTCGTAAGCCTTGTATATGTGTATATATATCGATCGATAGTGGCTCTCGACTGTTACCCTGAACTTCAGGCGCCGGCTACGGCTCGCTTACGCTGCCGGCTGCTACAGGCTCAAGGAAATGCTGATTTCAAACTCAACAAAAAGCATCTTGACTTGAATCTATGAGTATAGAAGCGATTTCGTGAGTGTACAAGGAATCGATTGTGTTTTCGTGATCTCGTAAGCCTTGTATATGTGTATATATATCGATCGATAGTGGCTCTCGGCTGTTACCCTGAACTTCAGGCGCCGGCTGCTACAGGCTCAAGGAAATGCTGATTTCAAACTTAAGAAAAAGCATCTTGACTTGAATCTACATGTATATATGCAATTTCATGGGTGTACAAGGCATTGATTGTGTTTTCGTGATCTCGTGAGCCTTGTATATGTGTATATATATCGATCGATAGTGGCTCTCGACTGTTACCCTGAAGTCCCGGCTCGGCTGTTACCCTGAACTCTCGGTTCGGCTGTTACCCTGAACTTCAGGCGCCGGCTGCTACAGGCTCAAGGAAATGCTGATTTCAAACTTAACAAAAAGCATCTTGACTTGAATCTATGAGTATAGAAGCGATTTCGTGAGTGTACAAGGAATCGATTGTGTTTTCGTGATCTCGTAAGCCTTGTATATGTGTATATATATCGATCGATAGTGGCTCTCGGCTGTTACCCTGAACTTCAGGCGCCGGCTGCTACAGGCTCAAGGAAATGCTGATTTCAAACTTAACAAAAAGCATCTTGACTTGAATCTACATGTATATATGCAATTTCGTGGGTGTACAAGGCATTGATTGTGTTTTCGTGATCTCGTAAGCCTTGTATATGTGTATATATATCGATCGATAGTGGCTCTCGGCTGTTACCCTGAACTTCAGGCGCCGGCTGCTACAGGCTCAAGGAAATGCTGATTTCAAACTTAAGAAAAGGCATCTTGACTTGAATCTACATGTATATATGCGATTTCGTGGGTGTACAAGGCATTGATTGTGTTTTCGTGATCTCGTAGGCCTTGTATATGTGTATATATATCGATCGATAGTGGCTCTCGGCTGTTACCCTGAACTTCAGGCGCCGGCTACAGCTCGCTTACGCTGCCGGCTGCTACAGGCTCAAGGAAATGCTGATTTCAAACTTAACAAAAAGCATCTTGACTTGAATCTACATGTATATTTGCGATTTCGTAGGTGTACAAGGCATTGATTGTGTTTTCGTGATCTCGTAAGCCTTGTATATGTGTATATATATCGATCGATAGTGGCTCTCGACTGTTACCCTGAACTGTCGGTTCGGCTGTTACCCTGAACTTCAGGCGCCGGCTGCTACAGGCTCAAGGAAATGCTGATTTCAAACTTAAGAAAAAGCATCTTGACTTGAATCTACATGTATATATGCAATTTCATGGGTGTACAAGGCATTGATTGTGTTTTCGTGATCTCGTGAGCCTTGTATATGTGTATATATATCGATCGATAGTGGCTCTCGGCTGTTACCCTGAACTGTCGGTTCGGCTGTTACCCTGAACTCTCGACTGTTACCCTGAACTCTCGGTTCGGCTGTTACCCTGAACTTCAGGCGCCGGCTACGGCTCGCTTACGCTGCCGGCTGCTGAAGGCTCAAGGAAATGCTGATTTCAAACTTAACAAAAGGCATCTTGACTTGAATCTACATGTATATGCAATTTCATGGGTGTACAAGGCATTGATTGTGTTTTCGTGATCTCGTGAGCCTTGTATATGTGTATATATATCGATCGATAGTGGCTCTCGGCTGTTACCCTGAACTTCAGGCGCCGGCTGCTACAGGCTCAAGGAAATGCTGATTTCAAACTTAAGAAAAAGCATCTTGACTTGAATCTACATGTATATATGCAATTTCATGGGTGTACAAGGCATTGATTGTGTTTTCGTGATCTCGTGAGCCTTGTATATGTGTATATATATCGATCGATAGTGGCTCTCGGCTGTTACCCTGAACTTCAGGCGCCGGCTGCTACAGGCTCAAGGAAATGCTGATTTCAAACTTAAGAAAAAGCATCTTGACTTGAATCTACATGTATATATGCAATTTCATGGGTGTACAAGGCATTGATTGTGTTTTCGTGATCTCGTGAGCCTTGTATATGTGTATATATATCGATCGATAGTGGCTCTCGGCTGTTACCCTGAACTTCAGGCGCCGGCTGCTACAGGCTCAAGGAAATGCTGATTTCAAACTTAAGAAAAAGCATCTTGACTTGAATCTACATGTATATATGCAATTTCATGGGTGTACAAGGCATTGATTGTGTTTTCGTGATCTCGTGAGCCTTGTATATGTGTATATATATCGATCGATAGTGGCTCTCGGCTGTTACCCTGAACTTCAGGCGCCGGCTGCTACAGGCTCAAGGAAATGCTGATTTCAAACTTAAGAAAAAGCATCTTGACTTGAATCTACATGTATATATGCAATTTCGTGGGTGTACAAGGCATTGATTGTGTTTTCGTGATCTCGTAAGCCTTGTATATGTGTATATATATCGATCGATAGTGGCTCTCGGCTGTTACCCTGAACTTCAGGCGCCGGCTGCTACAGGCTCAAGGAAATGCTGATTTCAAACTTAAGAAAAAGCATCTTGACTTGAATCTACATGTATATATGCAATTTCGTGGGTGTACAAGGCATTGATTGTGTTTTCGTGATCTCGTAAGCCTTGTATATGTGTATATATATCGATCGATAGTGGCTCTCGGCTGTTACCCTGAACTTCAGGCGCCGGCTACGGCTCGCTTACGCTGCCGGCTGCTACAGGCTCAAGGAAATGCTGATTTCAAATTTAACAAAAAGCATCTTGACTTGAATCTACATGTATATTTGCGATTTCGTAGGTGTACAAGGCATTGATTGTGTTTTCGTGATCTCGTAAGCCTTGTATATGTGTATATATATCGATCGATAGTGGCTCTCGACTGTTACCCTGAACTGTCGGTTCGGCTGTTACCCTGAACTTCAGGCGCCGGCTGCTACAGGCTCAAGGAAATGCTGATTTCAAACTTAAGAAAAAGCATCTTGACTTGAATCTACATGTATATATGCAATTTCATGGGTGTACAAGGCATTGATTGTGTTTTCGTGATCTCGTGAGCCTTGTATATGTGTATATATATCGATCGATAGTGGCTCTCGGCTGTTACCCTGAACTTCAGGCGCCGGCTGCTACAGGCTCAAGGAAATGCTGATTTCAAACTTAAGAAAAAGCATCTTGACTTGAATCTACATGTATATATGCAATTTCGTGGGTGTACAAGGCATTGATTGTGTTTTCGTGATCTCGTAAGCCTTGTATATGTGTATATATATCGATCGATAGTGGCTCTCGGCTGTTACCCTGAACTTCAGGCGCCGGCTGCTACAGGCTCAAGGAAATGCTGATTTCAAACTTAACAAAAAGCATCTTGACTTGAATCTACATGTATATATGCGATTTCGTGGGTGTACAAGGCATTGATTGTGTTTTCGTGATCTCGTAAGCCTTGTATATGTGTATATATATCGATCGATAGTGGCTCTCGGCTGTTACCCTGAACTTCAGGCGCCGGCTGCTACAGGCTCAAGGAAATGCTGATTTCAAACTTAACAAAAAGCATCTTGACTTGAATCTACATGTATATTTGCGATTTCGTAGGTGTACAAGGCATTGATTGTGTTTTCGTGATCTCGTAAGCCTTGTATATGTGTATATATATCGATCGATAGCGGCTCTCGGCTGTTACCCTGAACTTCAGGCGCCGGCTACGGCTCGCTTATGCTGCCGGCTGCTACAGGCTCAAGGAAATGCTGATTCCAAACTTAACAAAAAGCATCTTGACTTGAATCTACATGTATATATGCGATTTCGTGGGTGTACAAGGCATTGATTGTGTTTTCGTGATCTCGTAAGCCTTGTATATGTGTATATTGATCGATAGTGTTACCCTGAGCTCTGGGCTGTTACCCTGAAGTCTCGACTGTTACCCTGAAGTCCCGGCTCGGCTGTTACCCTGAACTCTCGGTTCGGCTGTTACCCTGAACTTCAGGCGCCGGCTACGGCTCGCTTACGCTGCCGGCTGCTGAAGGCTCAAGGAAATGCTGATTTCAAATTTCACAAAAAGCATCTTGACTTGAATCTACATGTATAGAAGCGATTTCGTGAGTGTACAAGGCATCGATTGTGTTTTTGTGATCTCGTAAGCCTTGTATATGTGTATATATATCGATCGATAGTGGCTCTCGGCTGTTACCCTGAAGTCCCGGCTCGGCTGTTACCCTGAACTCTCGGTTCGGCTGTTACCCTGAACTTCAGGCGCCGGCTGCTACAGGCTCAAGGAAATGCTGATTTCAAACTTAACAAAAAGCATCTTGACTTGAATCTACATGTATATATGCGATTTCGTGGGTGTACAAGGCATCGATTGTGTTTTCGAGATCTCGTAAGCCTTGTACATGTGTATATATATCGATCGATAGTGGCTCTCGGCTGTTACCCTGAACTGTCGGTTCGGCTGTTACCCTGAACTTCAGGCGCCGGCTGCTACAGGCTCAAGGAAATGCTGATTTCAAACTTAACAAAAAGCATCTTGACTTGAATCTACATGTATATATGCGATTTCGTGGGTGTACAAGGCATTGATTGTGTTTTCGTGATCTCGTAAGCCTTGTATATGTGTATATATATCGATCGATAGTGGCTCTCGGCTGTTACCCTGAAGTCCCGGCTCGGCTGTTACCCTGAACTCTCGGTTCGGCTGTTACCCTGAACTTCAGGCGCCGGCTGCTACAGGCTCAAGGAAATGCTGATTTCAAACTTAACAAAAAGCATCTTGACTTGAATCTACATGTATATATGCGATTTCGTGGGTGTACAAGGCATTGATTGTGTTTTCGTGATCTCGTAAGCCTTGTATATGTGTATATATATCGATCGATAGTGGCTCTCGGCTGTTACCCTGAACTTCAGGCGCCGGCTGCTACAGGCTCAAGGAAATGCTGATTTCAAACTTAACAAAAAGCATCTTGACTTGAATCTACATGTATATTTGCGATTTCGTAGGTGTACAAGGCATTGATTGTGTTTTCGTGATCTCGTAAGCCTTGTATATGTGTATATATATCGATCGATAGCGGCTCTCGGCTGTTACCCTGAACTTCAGGCGCCGGCTACGGCTCGCTTACACTGCCGGCTGCTGAAGGCTCAAGGAAATGCTGATTTCAAATTTAACAAAAAGCATCTTGACTTGAATCTACATGTATAGAAGCGATTTCGTGAGTGTACAAGGCATCGATTGTGTTTTCGAGATCTCGTAAGCCTTGTATATGTGTATATATATCGATCGATAGTGGCTCTCGGCTGTTACCCTGAACTTCAGGCGCCGGCTGCTACAGGCTCAAGGAAATGCTGATTTCAAACTTAACAAAAAGCATCTTGACTTGAATCTACATGTATATTTGCGATTTCGTAGGTGTACAAGGCATTGATTGTGTTTTCGTGATCTCGTAAGCCTTGTATATGTGTATATTGATCGATAGTGTTACCCTGAGCTCTGGGCTGTTACCCTGAAGTCTCGACTGTTACCCTGAAGTCCCGGCTCGGCTGTTACCCTGAACTCTCGGTTCGGCTGTTACCCTGAACTTCAGGCGCCGGCTGCTGCAGGCTCAAGGAAATGCTGATTTCAAACTTAACAAAAAGCATCTTGACTTGAATCTACATGTATAGAAGCGATTTCGTGAGTGTACAAGGCATCGATTGTGTTTTTGTGATCTCGTAAGCCTTGTATATGTGTATATATATCGATCGATAGTGGCTCTCGGCTGTTACCCTGAAGTCCCGGCTCGGCTGTTACCCTGAACTCTCGGTTCGGCTGTTACCCTGAACTTCAGGCGCCGGCTGCTACAGGCTCAAGGAAATGCTGATTTCAAACTTAACAAAAAGCATCTTGACTTGAATCTACATGTATATATGCGATTTCGTGGGTGTACAAGGCATCGATTGTGTTTTCGAGATCTCGTAAGCCTTGTACATGTGTATATATATCGATCGATAGTGGCTCTCGGCTGTTACCCTGAACTGTCGGTTCGGCTGTTACCCTGAACTTCAGGCGCCGGCTGCTACAGGCTCAAGGAAATGCTGATTTCAAACTTAACAAAAAGCATCTTGAGTTGAATCTACATGTATATATGCGATTTCGTGGGTGTACAAGGCATTGATTGTGTTTTCGTGATCTCGTAAGCCTTGTATATGTGTATATATATCGATCGATAGTGGCTCTCGACTGTTACCCTGAACTTCAGGCGCCGGCTGCTACAGGCTCAAGGAAATGCTGATTCCAAACTTAACAAAAAGCATCTTGACTTGAATCTACATGTATATATGCGATTTCGTGGGTGTACAAGGCATCGATTGTGTTTTCGTGATCTCGTAAGCCTTGTATATGTGTATATATATCGAGCGATAGTGGCTCTCGACTGTTACCCTGAAGTCTCGACTGTTACCCTGAAGTCCCGGCTCGGCTGTTACCCTGAACTCTCGGTCCGGCTGTTACCCTGAACTTCAGGCGCCGGCTGCTACAGGCTCAAGGAAATGCTGATTTCAAACTTAACAAAAAGCATCTTGACTTGAATCTACATGTATATATGCGATTTCGTGGGTGTACAAGTCATTGATTGTGTTTTCGTGATCTCGTAAGCCTTGTATATGTGTATATATATCGATCGATAGTGGCTCTCGACTGTTACCCTGAACTTCAGGCGCCGGCTGCTACAGGCTCAAGGAAATGCTGATTTCAAACTTAACAAGTAGCATCTTGACTTGAATCTACATGTATATATGCGATTTCGTGGGTGTACAAGGCATTGATTGTGTTTTCGTGATCTCGTAAGCCTTGTATATGTGTATATATATCGATCGATAGTGGCTCTCGGCTGTTACCCTGAAGTCCCGGCTCGGCTGTTACCCTGAACTTCAGGCGCCGGCTATGGCCCGCTTACGCTGCCGGCTGCTACAGGCTCAAGGAAATGCTGATTTCAAACTTAACAAGTAGCATCTTGACTTGAATCTACATGTATATATGCGATTTCGTGGGTGTACAAGGCATCGATTGTGTTTTCGTGATCTCGTAAGCCTTGTATATGTGTATATATATCGATCGATAGTGGCTCTCGACTGTTACCCTGAACTTCAGGCGCCGGCTACGGCTCGCTTACGCTGCCGGCTGCTGAAGGCTCAAGGAAATGCTGATTTCAAACTTAACAAAAAGCATCTTGACTTGAATCTACATGTATATATGCGATTTTGCGAGTGTACAAGGCATCGAATGTGTTTTCGTGATCTCGTAAGCCTTGTATATGTGTATATAAGTGTGAATATGTGATATCGATCGATGGCGTTACCCTGAACTCTCGACTGTTACCCTGAACTCTCGGCTGTTACCCTCAAGTCCTCACGCCGGCTACCGCTTACGCTCTCGGCTGCTACAGGCTCAAGGAAATGCTGATTTCAAACTTAACAAAAAGCATCTTGACTTGAATCTACATGTATATATGCGATTTTGTGGGTGTACAAGTCATTGATTGTGTTTTCGTGATCTCGTAAGCCTTGTATATGTGTATATATATCGATCGATAGTGGCTCTCGACTGTTACCCTGAACTTCAGGCGCCGGCTGCTACAGGCTCAAGGAAATGCTGATTTCAAACTTAACAAAGAGCATCTTGACTTGAATCTACATGTATATATGCGATTTCGTGGGTGTACAAGGCATCGATTGTGTTTTCGTGATCTCGTAAGCCTTGTATATGTGTATATATATCGATCGATAGTGGCTCTCGGCTGTTACCCTGAACTTCAGGCGCCGGCTACGGCTCGCTTACGCTGCCGGCTGCTACAGGCTCAAGGAAATGCTGATTTCAAATTTAACAAAAAGCATCTTGACTTGAATCTACATGTATATTTGCGATTTCGTAGGTGTACAAGGCATTGATTGTGTTTTCGTGATCTCGTAAGCCTTGTATATGTGTATATATATCGATCGATAGTGGCTCTCGGCTGTTACCCTGAACTTCAGGCGCCGGCTACGGCTCGCTTACGCTGCCGGCTGCTACAGGCTCAAGGAAATGCTGATTTCAAACTTAACAAAAAGCATCTTGACTTGAATCTACATGTATATATGCAATTTCGTGGGTGTACAAGGCATTGATTGTGTTTTCGTGATCTCGTAAGCCTTGTATATGTGTATATATATCGATCGATAGTGGCTCTCGGCTGTTACCCTGAACTTCAGGCGCCGGCTGCTACAGGCTCAAGGAAATGCTGATTTCAAACTTAAGAAAAGGCATCTTGACTTGAATCTACATGTATATATGCGATTTCGTGGGTGTACAAGGCATTGATTGTGTTTTCGTGATCTCGTAGGCCTTGTATATGTGTATATATATCGATCGATAGTGGCTCTCGGCTGTTACCCTGAACTTCAGGCGCCGGCTACAGCTCGCTTACGCTGCCGGCTGCTACAGGCTCAAGGAAATGCTGATTTCAAACTTAACAAAAAGCATCTTGACTTGAATCTACATGTATATTTGCGATTTCGTAGGTGTACAAGGCATTGATTGTGTTTTCGTGATCTCGTAAGCCTTGTATATGTGTATATATATCGATCGATAGTGGCTCTCGACTGTTACCCTGAACTGTCGGTTCGGCTGTTACCCTGAACTTCAGGCGCCGGCTGCTACAGGCTCAAGGAAATGCTGATTTCAAACTTAAGAAAAAGCATCTTGACTTGAATCTACATGTATATATGCAATTTCATGGGTGTACAAGGCATTGATTGTGTTTTCGTGATCTCGTGAGCCTTGTATATGTGTATATATATCGATCGATAGTGGCTCTCGGCTGTTACCCTGAACTTCAGGCGCCGGCTGCTACAGGCTCAAGGAAATGCTGATTTCAAACTTAAGAAAAAGCATCTTGACTTGAATCTACATGTATATATGCAATTTCATGGGTGTACAAGGCATTGATTGTGTTTTCGTGATCTCGTGAGCCTTGTATATGTGTATATATATCGATCGATAGTGGCTCTCGGCTGTTACCCTGAACTTCAGGCGCCGGCTGCTACAGGCTCAAGGAAATGCTGATTTCAAACTTAAGAAAAAGCATCTTGACTTGAATCTACATGTATATATGCAATTTCGTGGGTGTACAAGGCATTGATTGTGTTTTCGTGATCTCGTAAGCCTTGTATATGTGTATATATATCGATCGATAGTGGCTCTCGGCTGTTACCCTGAACTTCAGGCGCCGGCTGCTACAGGCTCAAGGAAATGCTGATTTCAAACTTAAGAAAAAGCATCTTGACTTGAATCTACATGTATATATGCAATTTCGTGGGTGTACAAGGCATTGATTGTGTTTTCGTGATCTCGTAAGCCTTGTATATGTGTATATATATCGATCGATAGTGGCTCTCGGCTGTTACCCTGAAGTCCCGGCTCGGCTGTTACCCTGAACTCTCGGTTCGGCTGTTACCCTGAACTTCAGGCGCCGGCTGCTACAGGCTCAAGGAAATGCTGATTTCAAACTTAACAAAAAGCATCTTGACTTGAATCTACATGTATATATGCGATTTCGTGGGTGTACAAGGCATTGATTGTGTTTTCGTGATCTCGTAAGCCTTGTATATGTGTATATATATCGATCGATAGTGGCTCTCGGCTGTTACCCTGAACTTCAGGCGCCGGCTGCTACAGGCTCAAGGAAATGCTGATTTCAAACTTAACAAAAAGCATCTTGACTTGAATCTACATGTATATTTGCGATTTCGTAGGTGTACAAGGCATTGATTGTGTTTTCGTGATCTCGTAAGCCTTGTATATGTGTATATATATCGATCGATAGCGGCTCTCGGCTGTTACCCTGAACTTCAGGCGCCGGCTACGGCTCGCTTACACTGCCGGCTGCTGAAGGCTCAAGGAAATGCTGATTTCAAATTTAACAAAAAGCATCTTGACTTGAATCTACATGTATAGAAGCGATTTCGTGAGTGTACAAGGCATCGATTGTGTTTTCGAGATCTCGTAAGCCTTGTATATGTGTATATATATCGATCGATAGTGGCTCTCGGCTGTTACCCTGAACTTCAGGCGCCGGCTGCTACAGGCTCAAGGAAATGCTGATTTCAAACTTAACAAAAAGCATCTTGACTTGAATCTACATGTATATTTGCGATTTCGTAGGTGTACAAGGCATTGATTGTGTTTTCGTGATCTCGTAAGCCTTGTATATGTGTATATTGATCGATAGTGTTACCCTGAGCTCTGGGCTGTTACCCTGAAGTCTCGACTGTTACCCTGAAGTCCCGGCTCGGCTGTTACCCTGAACTCTCGGTTCGGCTGTTACCCTGAACTTCAGGCGCCGGCTGCTGCAGGCTCAAGGAAATGCTGATTTCAAACTTAACAAAAAGCATCTTGACTTGAATCTACATGTATAGAAGCGATTTCGTGAGTGTACAAGGCATCGATTGTGTTTTTGTGATCTCGTAAGCCTTGTATATGTGTATATATATCGATCGATAGTGGCTCTCGACTGTTACCCTGAACTTCAGGCGCCGGCTACGGCTCGCTTACGCTGCCGGCTGCTACAGGCTCAAGGAAATGCTGATTTCAAACTCAACAAAAAGCATCTTGACTTGAATCTACATGTATAGAAGCGATTTCGTGAGTGTACAAGGCATCGATTGTGTTTTCGTGATCTCGTAAGCCTTGTATATGTGTATATATATCGATCGATAGTGGCTCTCGACTGTTACCCTGAAGTCCCGGCTCGGCTGTTACCCTGAACTCTCGGTTCGGCTGTTACCCTGAACTTCAGGCGCCGGCTGCTACAGGCTCAAGGAAATGCTGATTTCAAACTTAACAAAAAGCATCTTGACTTGAATCTATGAGTATAGAAGCGATTTCGTGAGTGTACAAGGAATCGATTGTGTTTTCGTGATCTCGTAAGCCTTGTATATGTGTATATATATCGATCGATAGTGGCTCTCGGCTGTTACCCTGAACTTCAGGCGCCGGCTGCTACAGGCTCAAGGAAATGCTGATTCCAAACTTAACAAAAAGCATCTTGACTTGAATCTACATGTATATATGCGATTTCGTGGGTGTACAAGGCATCGATTGTGTTTTCGTGATCTCGTAAGCGTTGTATATGTGTATATATATCGATCGATCGATAGTGGCTCTCGGCTGTTACCCTGAAGTCTCGACTGTTACCCTGAACTCTCTACTGTTACCCTGAACTGCAATTACCCTGAACTCAGCCGGCTGCTACAGGCTCAAGGAAATGCTGATTTCAAACTTAAGAAAAAGCATCTTGACTTGAATCTACATGTATATATGCCATTTCGTGGGTGTACAAGGCATCGATTGTGTTTTCGTGATCTCGTAAGCGTTGTATATGTGTATATATATCGATCGATCGATAGTGGCTCTCGGCTGTTACCCTGAAGTCTCGACTGTTACCCTGAACTCTCTACTGTTACCCTGAACTGCAGTTACCCTGAACTCAGCCGGCTGCTACAGGCTCAAGGAAATGCTGATTTCAAACTTAACAAAAAGCATCTTGACTTGAGTCTACATGTATATATGCGATTTCGTGGGTGTACAAGGCATTGATTGTGTTTTCGTGATCTCGTAAGCCTTGTATATGTGTATATATATCGATCGATAGTGGCTCTCGGCTGTTACCCTGAACTCTCGGTTCGGCTGTTACCCTGAACTTCAGGCGCCGGCTGCTGAAGGCTCAAGGAAATGCTGATTTCAAAGTTAACAAAAAGCATCTTGACTTGAATCTATGAGTATAGAAGCGGTTTCGTGAGTGTACAAGGCATCGATTGTGTTTTCGTGATCTCGTAAGCCTTGTATATGTGTATATATATCGATCGATAGTGGCTCTCGGCTGTTACCCTGAACTTCAGGCGCCGGCTGCTACAGGCTCAAGGAAATGCTGATTTCAAACTTAACAAAAAGCATCTTGACTTGAATCTACATGTATAGAAGCGATTTCGTGAGTGTACAAGGCATCGATTGTGTTTTCGAGATCTCGTAAGCCTTGTATATGTGTATATATATCGATCGATAGTGGCTCTCGGCTGTTACCCTGAACTTCAGGCGCCGGCTGCTACAGGCTCAAGGAAATGCTGATTTCAAACTTAACAAAAAGCATCTTGACTTGAATCTACATGTATATTTGCGATTTCGTAGGTGTACAAGGCATTGATTGTGTTTTCGTGATCTCGTAAGCCTTGTATATGTGTATATTGATCGATAGTGTTACCCTGAGCTCTGGGCTGTTACCCTGAAGTCTCGACTGTTACCCTGAAGTCCCGGCTCGGCTGTTACCCTGAACTCTCGGTTCGGCTGTTACCCTGAACTTCAGGCGCCGGCTGCTGCAGGCTCAAGGAAATGCTGATTTCAAACTTAACAAAAAGCATCTTGACTTGAATCTACATGTATAGAAGCGATTTCGTGAGTGTACAAGGCATCGATTGTGTTTTTGTGATCTCGTAAGCCTTGTATATGTGTATATATATCGATCGATAGTGGCTCTCGGCTGTTACCCTGAAGTCCCGGCTCGGCTGTTACCCTGAACTCTCGGTTCGGCTGTTACCCTGAACTTCAGGCGCCGGCTGCTACAGGCTCAAGGAAATGCTGATTTCAAACTTAACAAAAAGCATCTTGACTTGAATCTACATGTATATATGCGATTTCGTGGGTGTACAAGGCATCGATTGTGTTTTCGAGATCTCGTAAGCCTTGTACATGTGTATATATATCGATCGATAGTGGCTCTCGGCTGTTACCCTGAACTGTCGGTTCGGCTGTTACCCTGAACTTCAGGCGCCGGCTGCTACAGGCTCAAGGAAATGCTGATTTCAAACTTAACAAAAAGCATCTTGAGTTGAATCTACATGTATATATGCGATTTCGTGGGTGTACAAGGCATTGATTGTGTTTTCGTGATCTCGTAAGCCTTGTATATGTGTATATATATCGATCGATAGTGGCTCTCGACTGTTACCCTGAACTTCAGGCGCCGGCTGCTACAGGCTCAAGGAAATGCTGATTCCAAACTTAACAAAAAGCATCTTGACTTGAATCTACATGTATATATGCGATTTCGTGGGTGTACAAGGCATCGATTGTGTTTTCGTGATCTCGTAAGCCTTGTATATGTGTATATATATCGAGCGATAGTGGCTCTCGACTGTTACCCTGAAGTCTCGACTGTTACCCTGAAGTCCCGGCTCGGCTGTTACCCTGAACTCTCGGTCCGGCTGTTACCCTGAACTTCAGGCGCCGGCTGCTACAGGCTCAAGGAAATGCTGATTTCAAACTTAACAAAAAGCATCTTGACTTGAATCTACATGTATATATGCGATTTCGTGGGTGTACAAGTCATTGATTGTGTTTTCGTGATCTCGTAAGCCTTGTATATGTGTATATATATCGATCGATAGTGGCTCTCGACTGTTACCCTGAACTTCAGGCGCCGGCTGCTACAGGCTCAAGGAAATGCTGATTTCAAACTTAACAAGTAGCATCTTGACTTGAATCTACATGTATATATGCGATTTCGTGGGTGTACAAGGCATTGATTGTGTTTTCGTGATCTCGTAAGCCTTGTATATGTGTATATATATCGATCGATAGTGGCTCTCGGCTGTTACCCTGAAGTCCCGGCTCGGCTGTTACCCTGAACTTCAGGCGCCGGCTATGGCCCGCTTACGCTGCCGGCTGCTACAGGCTCAAGGAAATGCTGATTTCAAACTTAACAAGTAGCATCTTGACTTGAATCTACATGTATATATGCGATTTCGTGGGTGTACAAGGCATCGATTGTGTTTTCGTGATCTCGTAAGCCTTGTATATGTGTATATATATCGATCGATAGTGGCTCTCGACTGTTACCCTGAACTTCAGGCGCCGGCTACGGCTCGCTTACGCTGCCGGCTGCTGAAGGCTCAAGGAAATGCTGATTTCAAACTTAACAAAAAGCATCTTGACTTGAATCTACATGTATATATGCGATTTTGCGAGTGTACAAGGCATCGAATGTGTTTTCGTGATCTCGTAAGCCTTGTATATGTGTATATAAGTGTGAATATGTGATATCGATCGATGGCGTTACCCTGAACTCTCGACTGTTACCCTGAACTCTCGGCTGTTACCCTCAAGTCCTCACGCCGGCTACCGCTTACGCTCTCGGCTGCTACAGGCTCAAGGAAATGCTGATTTCAAACTTAACAAAAAGCATCTTGACTTGAATCTACATGTATATATGCGATTTTGTGGGTGTACAAGTCATTGATTGTGTTTTCGTGATCTCGTAAGCCTTGTATATGTGTATATATATCGATCGATAGTGGCTCTCGACTGTTACCCTGAACTTCAGGCGCCGGCTGCTACAGGCTCAAGGAAATGCTGATTTCAAACTTAACAAAGAGCATCTTGACTTGAATCTACATGTATATATGCGATTTCGTGGGTGTACAAGGCATCGATTGTGTTTTCGTGATCTCGTAAGCCTTGTATATGTGTATATATCGATCGATAGTGGCTCTCGGCTGTTACCCTGAACTTCAGGCGCCGGCTACGGCTCGCTTACGCTGCCGGCTGCTACAGGCTCAAGGAAATGCTGATTTCAAATTTAACAAAAAGCATCTTGACTTGAATCTACATGTATATTTGCGATTTCGTAGGTGTACAAGGCATTGATTGTGTTTTCGTGATCTCGTAAGCCTTGTATATGTGTATATATATCGATCGATAGTGGCTCTCGGCTGTTACCCTGAACTTCAGGCGCCGGCTACGGCTCGCTTACGCTGCCGGCTGCTACAGGCTCAAGGAAATGCTGATTTCAAACTTAACAAAAAGCATCTTGACTTGAATCTACATGTATATATGCAATTTCGTGGGTGTACAAGGCATTGATTGTGTTTTCGTGATCTCGTAAGCCTTGTATATGTGTATATATATCGATCGATAGTGGCTCTCGGCTGTTACCCTGAACTTCAGGCGCCGGCTGCTACAGGCTCAAGGAAATGCTGATTTCAAACTTAAGAAAAGGCATCTTGACTTGAATCTACATGTATATATGCGATTTCGTGGGTGTACAAGGCATTGATTGTGTTTTCGTGATCTCGTAGGCCTTGTATATGTGTATATATCGATCGATAGTGGCTCTCGGCTGTTACCCTGAACTTCAGGCGCCGGCTACAGCTCGCTTACGCTGCCGGCTGCTACAGGCTCAAGGAAATGCTGATTTCAAACTTAAGAAAAAGCATCTTGACTTGAATCTACATGTATATATGCAATTTCGTGGGTGTACAAGGCATTGATTGTGTTTTCGTGATCTCGTAAGCCTTGTATATGTGTATATATATCGATCGATAGTGGCTCTCGGCTGTTACCCTGAACTTCAGGCGCCGGCTGCTACAGGCTCAAGGAAATGCTGATTTCAAACTTAAGAAAAAGCATCTTGACTTGAATCTACATGTATATATGCAATTTCGTGGGTGTACAAGGCATTGATTGTGTTTTCGTGATCTCGTAAGCCTTGTATATGTGTATATATATCGATCGATAGTGGCTCTCGGCTGTTACCCTGAAGTCCCGGCTCGGCTGTTACCCTGAACTCTCGGTTCGGCTGTTACCCTGAACTTCAGGCGCCGGCTGCTACAGGCTCAAGGAAATGCTGATTTCAAACTTAACAAAAAGCATCTTGACTTGAATCTACATGTATATATGCGATTTCGTGGGTGTACAAGGCATTGATTGTGTTTTCGTGATCTCGTAAGCCTTGTATATGTGTATATATATCGATCGATAGTGGCTCTCGGCTGTTACCCTGAACTTCAGGCGCCGGCTGCTACAGGCTCAAGGAAATGCTGATTTCAAACTTAACAAAAAGCATCTTGACTTGAATCTACATGTATATTTGCGATTTCGTAGGTGTACAAGGCATTGATTGTGTTTTCGTGATCTCGTAAGCCTTGTATATGTGTATATATATCGATCGATAGCGGCTCTCGGCTGTTACCCTGAACTTCAGGCGCCGGCTACGGCTCGCTTACACTGCCGGCTGCTGAAGGCTCAAGGAAATGCTGATTTCAAATTTAACAAAAAGCATCTTGACTTGAATCTACATGTATAGAAGCGATTTCGTGAGTGTACAAGGCATCGATTGTGTTTTCGAGATCTCGTAAGCCTTGTATATGTGTATATATATCGATCGATAGTGGCTCTCGGCTGTTACCCTGAACTTCAGGCGCCGGCTGCTACAGGCTCAAGGAAATGCTGATTTCAAACTTAACAAAAAGCATCTTGACTTGAATCTACATGTATATTTGCGATTTCGTAGGTGTACAAGGCATTGATTGTGTTTTCGTGATCTCGTAAGCCTTGTATATGTGTATATTGATCGATAGTGTTACCCTGAGCTCTGGGCTGTTACCCTGAAGTCTCGACTGTTACCCTGAAGTCCCGGCTCGGCTGTTACCCTGAACTCTCGGTTCGGCTGTTACCCTGAACTTCAGGCGCCGGCTGCTGCAGGCTCAAGGAAATGCTGATTTCAAACTTAACAAAAAGCATCTTGACTTGAATCTACATGTATAGAAGGGATTTCGTGAGTGTACAAGGCATCGATTGTGTTTTTGTGATCTCGTAAGCCTTGTATATGTGTATATATATCGATCGATAGTGGCTCTCGACTGTTACCCTGAACTTCAGGCGCCGGCTACGGCTCGCTTACGCTGCCGGCTGCTACAGGCTCAAGGAAATGCTGATTTCAAACTCAACAAAAAGCATCTTGACTTGAATCTACATGTATAGAAGCGATTTCGTGAGTGTACAAGGCATCGATTGTGTTTTCGTGATCTCGTAAGCCTTGTATATGTGTATATATATCGATCGATAGTGGCTCTCGACTGTTACCCTGAAGTCCCGGCTCGGCTGTTACCCTGAACTCTCGGTTCGGCTGTTACCCTGAACTTCAGGCGCCGGCTGCTACAGGCTCAAGGAAATGCTGATTTCAAACTTAACAAAAAGCATCTTGACTTGAATCTATGAGTATAGAAGCGATTTCGTGAGTGTACAAGGAATCGATTGTGTTTTCGTGATCTCGTAAGCCTTGTATATGTGTATATATATCGATCGATAGTGGCTCTCGGCTGTTACCCTGAACTTCAGGCGCCGGCTGCTACAGGCTCAAGGAAATGCTGATTCCAAACTTAACAAAAAGCATCTTGACTTGAATCTACATGTATATATGCGATTTCGTGGGTGTACAAGGCATCGATTGTGTTTTCGTGATCTCGTAAGCGTTGTATATGTGTATATATATCGATCGATCGATAGTGGCTCTCGGCTGTTACCCTGAAGTCTCGACTGTTACCCTGAACTCTCTACTGTTACCCTGAACTGCAATTACCCTGAACTCAGCCGGCTGCTACAGGCTCAAGGAAATGCTGATTTCAAACTTAAGAAAAAGCATCTTGACTTGAATCTACATGTATATATGCCATTTCGTGGGTGTACAAGGCATCG
>JAJLQT010000071.1:25000-30000 GCA_024516245.1 Peziza echinospora | reverse complement strand
TTGACTTGAATCTACATTATATATGCGATTCGTGGGTGTACAAGGCATTGATTGTGTTTTCGGGATCTCGTAAGCCTTGTATATGTGTATATATATCGATCGATAGTGGCTCTCGACTGTTACCACCTGAACTCAGGCGCCGGCTATGGCTCGCTTACGCTGCCGGCTGCTAACAGGCTCAAGGAAATGCTGATTTCAAACTTAACAAAAAGCTCTTGACTGAATCTACATGTATATAAGCGATTCGTGGGTGTACAAGGCATCGATGTGTTTTCGTGATCTCGTAAGCCTTGTATATGTATAATATATCGATCGATAGTGGCCTCTCGGCTGTTACCCTGAACTTCAGGCGCCGGCTACAGCTCGCTTACACTGCCGGCTTGCTGAAGGCTCAAGAAATGCTGAATTTCAAATTTAACAAAAGCATCTTGACTTGAAATCTACATGTATACACGCGCGATTTCGTGAGTGTACAAGGCATTGATTGTTTTTTCGTGATCTCGTAAGCCTTGTATATGTGTATATATATCGATCGATAGTGGCTTCGTCGGCTGTTTACCCTGAACTTCAGGCGCCGGCTGCTACAGGCTCAAGGAAATGCTGATTTCAAACTTAAGAAAAAGCATCTTGACTTGAATCTAAATGTATATATATGCGATTCGTGGTGTACAAGGCATCGATTGTGTTTTCGTGATCTCGTAAGCCTTGTATATGTGTATATATATCGATCGATAGTGGCTCTCGGCTGTTTTCGACTGTTACCCTGAACTCTCTACTGTTACCCTGAACTGCAATTACCCTGAACTCAGCCGGCTGCTACAGGCTCAAGGAAATGCTGATTTCAAACTTAAGAAAAAGCATCTTGACTTGAATCTACATGTATAGATGCCATTTCGTGGGTGTACAAGGCATCGATTGTGTTTTCGTGATCTCGTAAGCGTTGTATATGTGTATATATATCGATCGATCGATAGTGGCTCTCGGCTGTTACCCTGAAGTCTCGACTGTTACCCTGAACTCTCTACTGTTACCCTGAACTGCAGTTACCCTGAACTCAGCCGGCTGCTACAGGCTCAAGGAAATGCTGATTTCAAACTTAACAAAAAGCATCTTGACTTGAGTCTACATGTATATATGCGATTTCGTGGTGTACAAGGCATTGATTGTGTTTTCGTGATCTCGTAAGCCTTGTATATGTGTATATATATCGATCGATAGTGGCTCTCGGCTGTTACCCTGAACTCTCGGTTCGGCTGTTACCCTGAACTTCGGCGCCGGCTGCTGAAGGCTCAAGGAAATGCTGATTTCAAAGTTAACAAAAAGCATCTTGACTTGAATCTATGAGTATAGAAGCGGTTTCGTGAGTGTACAAGGCATCGATTGTGTTTTCGTGATCTCGTAAGCCTTGTATATGTGTATATATATCGATCGATAGTGGCTCTCGGCTGTTACCTGAACTTCAGGCGCCGGCTGCTACAGGCTCAAGGAAATGCTGATTTCAAACTTAACAAAAAGCATCTTGAGTTGAATCTACATGTATATATGCGATTTCGTGGGTACAAGGCATTGATTGTGTTTTCGTGATCTCGTAAGCCTTGTATATGTGTATATATATCGATCGATAGTGGCTCTCGACTGTTCCCTGAACTTCAGGCGCCGGCTACGGCTCGCTTACGCTGCCGGCTGCTACAGGCTCAAGGAAATGCTGATTTCAAACTCAACAAAAAGCATCTTGACTTGAATCTATGAGTATAGAAGCGATTTCGTGAGTGTACAAGGAATCGATTGTGTTTTCGTGATCTCGTAAGCCTTGTATATGTGTATATATCGATCGATAGTGGCTCTCGGCTGTTACCCTGAACTTCAGGCGCCGGCTGCTACAGGCTCAAGGAAATGCTGATTTCAAACTTAACAAAAAGCATCTTGACTTGAATCTACATGTATATATGCGATTTCGTGAGTGTACAAGGCATCGATTGTGTTTTCGAGATCTCGTAAGCCTTGTACATGTGTATATATAGATCGATAGTGGCTCTCGGCTGTTACCCTGAACTGTCGGTTCGGCTGTTACCCTGAACTTCAGGCGCCGGCTGCTACAGGCTCAAGGAAATGCTGATTTCAAACTTAACAAAAAGCATCTTGAGTTGAATCTACATGTATATATGCGATTTCGTGGGTGTACAAGGCATTGATTGTGTTTTCGTGATCTCGTAAGCCTTGTATATGTGTATAATATCGATCGATAGTGGCTCTCGGCTGTTACCCTGAACTTCAGGCGCCGGCTGCTACAGGCTCAAGGAAATGCTGATTTCAAACTTAACAAAAAGCATCTTGACTTGAATCTACATGTATATATGCGATTTCGTGGGTGTACAAGGCATCGATTGTGTTTTCGAGATCTCGTAAGCCTTGTATATGTGTATATATATCGATCGATAGTGGCTCTCGACTGTTACCCTGAAGTCCCGGCTCGGCTGTTACCCTGAACTCTCGGTTCGGCTGTTACCCTGAACTTCAGGCGCCGGCTGCTACAGGCTCAAGGAAATGCTGATTTCAAACTTAACAAAAAGCATCTTGACTTGAATCTACATGTATATATGCGATTTCGTGGGTTGTACAAGGCATTGATTGTGTTTTCGTGATCTCGTAAGCCTTGTATATGTGTATATATATCGATCGATAGTGGCTCTCGACTGTTACCCTGAACTTCAGGCGCCGGCTGCTACAGGCTCAAGGAAATGCTGATTTCAAACTTAACAAAAAGCATCTTGACTTGAATCTACATGTATATATGCGATTTCGTGGGTGTACAAGGCATTGATTGTGTTTTCGTGATCTCGTAAGCCTTGTATATGTGTATATATATCGATCGATAGTGGCTCTCGACTGTTACCCTGAACTTCAGGCGCCGGCTGCTACAGGCTCAAGGAAATGCTGATTTCAAACTTAACAAAAAGCATCTTGACTTGAATCTACATGTATAGATGCGATTTCGTGAGTGTACAAGGCATCGATTGTGTTTTCGTGATCTCGTAAGCCTTGTATATGTGTATATATATCGATCGATAGTGGCTCTCGACTGTTACCCTGAAGTCCCGGCTCGGCTGTTACCCTGAACTCTCGGTTCGGCTGTTACCCCTGAACTTCAGGCGCCGGCTGCTACAGGCTCAAGGAAATGCTGATTTCAAACTTAACAAAAAGCATCTTGACTTGAATCTACATGTATATATGCGATTTTGCGAGTGTACAAGGCATCGAATGTGTTTTCGTGATCTCGTAAGCCTTGTATATGTGTATATAAGTGTGAATATGTGATATCGATCGATGGCGTTACCCTGAACTCTCGACTGTTACCTGAACTCTCGGCTGTTACCCTCAAGTCCTCACGCCGGCTACCGCTTACGCTCTCGGCTGCTACAGGCTCAAGGAAATGCTGATTTCAAACTTAACAAAAAAGCATCTTGACTTGAATCTACATGTATATATGCGATTTTGTGGGTGTACAAGTCATTGATTGTGTTTTCGTGATCTCGTAAGCCTTGTATATGTGTATATATCGATCGATAGTGGCTCTCGACTGTTACCCTGAACTTCAGGCGCCGGCTGCTACAGGCTCAAGGAAATGCTGATTTCAAACTTAACAAAGAGCATCTTGACTTGAATCTACATGTATATATGCGATTTCGTGGGTGTACAAGGCATCGATTGTGTTTTCGTGATCTCGTAAGCCTTGTATATGTGTATATATATCGATCGATAGTGGCTCTCGGCTGTTACCCTGAACTTCAGGCGCCGGCTACGGCTCGCTTACGCTGCCGGCTGCTACAGGCTCAAGGAAATGCTGATTTCAAATTTAACAAAAAGCATCTTGACTTGAATCTACATGTATATTTGCGATTTCGTAGGTGTACAAGGCATTGATTGTGTTTTCGTGATCTCGTAAGCCTTGTATATGTGTATATATATCGATCGATAGTGGCTCTCGGCTGTTACCCTGAAGTCCCGGCTCGGCTGTTACCCTGAACTTCAGGCGCCGGCTACGGCTCGCTTACAGGCTCAAGGAAATGCTGATTTCAAACTTAACAAAAAGCATCTTGACTTGAATCTACATGTATATATGCGATTTCGTGAGTGTACAAGGCATCGATTGTGTTTTCGTGATATTGTAAGCCTTGTATGTGTATATATATCGATCGATAGTGGCTCTCGACTGTTACCCTGAAGTCCCGGCTCGGCTGTTACCCTGAACTTCAGGCGCCGGCTACGGCTCGCTTACAGGCTCAAGGAAATGCTGATTTCAAACTTAAGAAAAGCATCTTGACTTGAATCTACATGTATAGAAGCGATTTCGTGAGTGTACAAGGCATCGATTGTGTTTTCGTGATCTCGTAAGCTGGTATATATGTATATCGATCGATAGTTACCCTGAGCTCTCGGCTGTTACCCTGAAGTCTCGACTGTTACCCTGAAGTCCCGGCTCGGCTGTTACCCTGAACTCTCGGTTCGGCTGTTACCCTCAAGTCCAGCTCGCTTACCTGCCGGCTACGGCTCGCTTACGCTCTCGGCTGCTACAGGCTTAAGGAATGCTGATTTCAAATTAACAAAAAGCATCTTGACTTGAATCTACATGTATAGAAGCGATTTCGTGAGTGTACAAGGAATCGATTGTGTTTTCGTGATCTCGTAAGCCTTGTATATGTGTATATCGATCGAGTGTTTACCCTGAGCTCTCGGCTGTTACCCTGAAGTCCTGGCTGTTACCCTGAAGTCTCGGCTCGGCTGTTACCCTCAACTCTCGGTCGGCTGTTACCCTCAAGTCCTCACGCCGGCTACCGCTTACGCTTTCGGCTGCTGTAGGCTCAAAAAATGCTGATTCCAAAGTTAACAAACACCATCTTGACTTGAATCTATGAGTATGGGCTCGATTTCCAAGAGTACAAGGCCTCGATTGGTGTTACCCTGAGCTCGGAGGCCCTGTATGAATTTCACTATGTCGTTTG
>JAJLQT010000071.1:12500-17500 GCA_024516245.1 Peziza echinospora | reverse complement strand
TACTATGGCGACCTGTTGATGCCACAAGGTGTTTATCCTCCCTGTCCGCTGTGATGGCTTTAGCCAGGAATCCCCACACCTCTATACCTTTGGATTAACCATCACGAAAACCATTGGAATAGAAGGAATTAGGGACCCCATCGCGAGTGTTTAAGCCGCCTCGTACGCTGTGATGGATTTAGCCAGGAATCCCAACACTCCTACACCTTTGGATAACCATCACGATAACCATTGGAATAGCAGGACTAGGGACCCCATCGCACGTTGGAATTAGTCAAGGGAAGGTCTAATAGGTCCTGAACACTTATGAATACTACCAACGAATAATATTTTTTTTCATGCCCAAGTAGAGACCACCCCCCATATAGGTTCTAAATAGCCATAGTTAACACCCAGAAGTATGTAAACTTACTGGTCCTCAAAGGCATTTCGGGTTGCGTTTTGGCCGCAGGGGTTACCCTGAACTGGGGTTACCCTGAACTGCCGTTACCCTGAACTGCAGTTACCCTGAACTCAGCCGGCTGCTACAGGCTCAAGGAAATGCTGATTTCAAACTTAACAAAAAACATCTTGACTTGAATCTACATGTATAGAAGCGATTTCGTGAGTGTACAAGGCATCGGTTGTGTTTTCGTGATCTCGTAAGCCTTGTATATGTGTATATATATCGATCGATAGTGGCTCTCGACTTTTACCCTGAACTTCAGGCGCCGGCTACGGCTCGCTTACGCTGCCGGCTGCTGAAGGCTCAAGGAATTGCTGATTTCAAACTTAACAAAAGGCATCTTGACTTGAATCTACATGTATAGAAGCGATTTCGTGAGTGTACAAGGCATCGATTGTGTTTTCGTGATCTCGTAAGCCTTGTATATGTGTATATATATCGATCGATAGTGGCTCTCGGCTGTTACCCTGAAGTCCCGCCTCGGCTGTTACCCTGAACTCTCGGTTCGGCTGTTACCCTGAACCTCAGACGCCGGCTGCTACAGGCTCAAGGAAATGCTGATTTCAAACTTAACAAAAAGCATCTTGACTTGAATCTACATGTATATATGCGATTTCGTGGGTGTACAAGGCATTGATTGTGTTTTCGTGATCTCGTAAGCCTTGTATATGTGTATATATATCGATCGATAGTGGCTCTCGACTGTTACCCTGAAGTCTCGACTGTTACCCTGAACTCTCGGCTGTTACCCTCAAGTCCTGCCGCCGGCTAAGGCTCGCTTACGCTGCCGGCTGCTAAGGCTCAAGGAAATGCTGATTTCAAACTTAACAAAAAGCATCTTGACTTGAATCTACATGTATATATGCGATTTCGTGGGTGTACAAGGCATTGATTGTGTTTTCGTGATCTCGTAAGCCTTGTATATGTGTATATATATCGATCGATAGTGTTACCCTGAGCTCTGGGCTGTTACCCTGAAGTCTCGACTGTTACCCTGAAGTCCCGGCTCGGCTGTTACCCTGAACTCTCGGTTCGGCTGTTACCCTGAACTTCAGGCGCCGGCCACGGCTCGCTTACGCTGTCGGCTGCTACAGGCTCAAGGAAATGCTGATTTCAAACTTAACAAAAAGCATCTTGACTTGAATCTACATGTATATATGCAATTTCGAGGGTGTACAAGGCATCGATTGTGTTTTCGTGATCTCGTAAGCCTTGTATATGTGTATATATATCGATCGATAGTGGCTCTCGACTGTTACCCTGAACTTCAGGCGCCGGCTACGGCTCGCTTACGCTGCCGGCTGCTGAAGGCTCAAGGAAATGCTGATTTCAAACTTAACAAAAGGCATCTTGACTTGAATCTACATGTATAGAAGCGATTTCGTGAGTGTACAAGGAACCGATTGTGTTTTCGTAATCTCGTTAGCCTTGTATATGTGTATATTGATCGATAGTTTACCATGAGCTCTCGGCTGTTACCCTGAACTCTCGGTTTGGCTGTTACCCTGAAGTCCCGGCTCGGCTGTTACCCTGAAGTCTCGCCTCGGCTACCGCTTACGCTCTCGGCTGCTACAGGCTTAAGGAAATGCTGATTTCAAACTTAACAAAAAGCATCTTGACTTGAATCTACATGTATAGAAGCGATTTCGTGGGTGTACAAGGCATTGATTGTGTTTTCGTGATCTCGTAAGCCTTGTATATGTGTATATATATCGATCGATAGTGGCTCTCGGCTGTTACCCTGAACTTCAGGCGCCGGCTACGGCTCGCTTACGCTGCCGGCTGCTACAGGCTCAAGGAAATGCTGATTTCAAACTTAACAAAAAGCATCTTGACATGAATCTACATGTATATATGCAATTTCATGAGTGTACAAGGCATTGATTGTGTTTTCGTGATCTCGTAAGCCTTGTATATGTGTATATATATCGATCGATAGTGGCTCTCGACTGTTACCCTGAACTTCAGGCGCCGGCTGCTACAGGCTCAAGGAAATGCTGATTTCAAACTTAACAAAAAGCATCTTGACTTGAATCTACATGTATATATGCGATTTCGTGGATGTACAAGGTATCGATTGTGTTTTCGTGATCTCGTAAGCCTTGTACATGTGTATATATATCGATCGATAGTGGCTCTGGGCTGTTACCCTGAAGTCTCGACTGTTACCCTGAACTCTCGGCCGTTATCCTGAACTTCAGGCGCCGGCTACGGCTCGCTTACGCTGCCGGCTGCTACAGGCTCAAGGAAATGCTGATTTCAAACTTAACAAAAAGCATCTTGACTTGAATCTACATGTATAGAAGCGATTTCGTGAGTGTACAAGGCATTGATTGTGTTTTCGTGATCTCGTAAGCCTTGTATATGTGTATATATATCGATCCATAGTGGCTCTCGGCTGTTACCCTGAAGTCTCGACTGTTACCCTGAAGTCCCGGCTCGGCTGTTACCCTGAACTCTCGGTTCGGCTGTTACCCTGAACTTCAGGCGCCGGCTACGGCTCGCTTACGCTGCCGGCTGCTACAGGCTCAAGGAAATGCTGATTTCAAACTTAACAAAAAGCATCTTGACTTGAATCTACATGTATAGAAGCGATTTCGTGGGTGTACAAGGCATTGATTGTGTTTTCGTGATCTCGTAAGCCTTGTATATGTGTATATATATCGATCGATAGTGGCTCTCGACTGTTACCCTGAAGTCCCGGCTCGGCTGTTACCCTGAACTCTCGGTTCGGCTGTTACCCTGAACTTCAGGCGCCGGCTGCTACAGGCTCAAGGAAATGCTGATTTCAAACTTAACAAAAAGCATCTTGACTTGAATCTACATGTATATATGCAATTTCATGGGTGTACAAGGCATCGATTGTGTTTTCGTGATCTCGTAAGCCTTGTATATGTGTATATATATCGATCGATAGTGGCTCTCGACTGTTACCCTGAAGTCCCGGCTCGGCTGTTACCCTGAACTCTCGGTTCGGCTGTTACCCTGAACTTCAGGCGCCGGCTGCTACAGGCTCAAGGAAATGCTGATTTCAAACTTAACAAAAAGCATCTTGACATGAATCTACATGTATATATGCGATTTCGTGAGTGTACAAGGAATCGATTGTGTTTTCGTGATCTCGGAATTCTGGTATATATGTATATCGATCGATAGTTACCCTGAGCTCTCGGCTGTTACCCTGAACTCAGCCGGCTGCTACAGGCTCAAGGAAATGCTGATTTCAAACTCAACAAAAAGCATCTTGACTTGAATCTACATGTATATATGCGATGTCGTGGGTGTACAAGGCATTGATTGTGTTTTCGTGATCTCGTAAGCCTTGTATATGTGTATATATATCGATCGATAGTGGCTCTCGGCTGTTACCCTGAACTTCAGGCTCCGGCTGCTACAGGCTCAAGGAAATGCTGATTCCAAACTTAACAAAAAGCATCTTGACTTGAATCTACATGTATATATGCGATTTCGTGGGTGTAAAAGGCATTGATTGTGTTTTCGTGATCTCGTAAGCCTTGTATATGTGTATATATATCGATCGATAGTGGCTCTCGACTGTTACCCTGAAGTCCCGGCTCGGCTGTTACCCTCAACTCTCGGTTCGGCTGTTACCCTGAACTTCAGCCGGCTACGGCTCGCTTACGGTGCCGGCTGCTGAAGGCTCAAGGAAATGCTGATTTCAAACTTAAGAAAAAGCATCTTGACTTGAATCTACATGTATATATGCGATTTCGAGGGTGTACAAGGCATCGATTGTGTTTTCGTGATCTCGTAAGCCTTGTATATGTGTATATATATCGATCGATAGTGGCTCTCGGCTGTTACCCTGAACTTCAGGCGCCGGCTGCTACAGGCTCAAGGAAATGCTGATTTCAAACTTAACAAAATACATCTTGACTTGAATCTACATGTATATTTGCGATTTCGTGGGTGTACAAGGCATTGATTGTGTTTTCGTGATCTCGTAAGCATTGTATATGTGTATATATATCGATCGATAGTGGCTCTCGGCTGTTACCCTGAACTTCAGGCGCCGGCTGCTACAGGCTCAAGGAAATGCTGATTTCAAACTTAACAAAAAGCATCTTGACTTGAATCTACATGTATATATGCGATTTCGTGGGTGTACAAGGCATCGATTGTGTTTTCGAGATCTCGTAAGCCTTGTATATGTGTATATATATCGATCGATAGTGGCTCTCGACTGTTACCCTGAAGTCCCGGCTCGGCTGTTACCCTGAACTCTCGGTTCGGCTGTTACCCTGAACTTCAGGCGCCGGCTGCTACAGGCTCAAGGAAATGCTGATTTCAAACTTAACAAAAAGCATCTTGACTTGAATCTACATGTATATATGCGATTTCGTGGGTGTACAAGGCATTGATTGTGTTTTCGTGATCTCGTAAGCCTTGTATATGTGTATATATATCGATCGATAGTGGCTCTCGACTGTTACCCTGAACTTCAGGCGCCGGCTGCTACAGGCTCAAGGAAATGCTGATTTCAAACTTAACAAAAAGCATCTTGACTTGAATCTACATGTATAGAAGCGATTTC
>JAJLQT010000071.1:0-2500 GCA_024516245.1 Peziza echinospora | reverse complement strand
CCAGAAGTATGTGAACTTATGGTACCCAAAGGCATTTCGGGTTGCGTTTGCCGCGGGGTTACCTGAATCTGGGGTTACCCTGAACTGCCGTTACCCTGAACTGCAGTTACCCTGAACTCGCCGGCTGCTACAGGCTCAAGGAAAATGCTGCTTTCAAACTTAACAAAAAAACATCTTGCTTGAAATCTACATGTATCGAAGCGATTTCGTGAGTTGTTACAAGGCACGGTTGTGTTTTCGTGATCTCGTAAGCCTTGTATATGTGTATATATATCGATCGATAGTGGCTCTCGTACTGTTTTACCTGAACTCTCGGTCGGCTGTTAACCTCAGACTCTCGGTTCGCTTTTAACCCTGAAACTTATAAGCCCGGCTACGGCTCGCTTATGTCGCCGGGCTTGCTGAAGGCTTCAAGGAACATTGCTGGGTTTCTCAAGAACTTAAGTTAACAAAAGCATCTTGACTTGAATCTACATGTATATATGCGATTTCGTGGGTGTACAAGGCATCGATTGTGTTTTCGTGATCTCGTAAGCCTTGTATATTATATATCGATCGATGTACTCTACCCTGATCGACTCGATCCCGTGGCTTCTCGGTTCGGCTGTTACCCTGAAACTCAGGCGCCGGTGCTACAGGCTCAAGGAAATGCTGATTTCAAACTTAACAAAAAGCATCTTGACTTGAATCTACATGTATATATGCGATTTCGTGGTGTACAAGGCATGATTGTGTTTTCGTGATCTCGAAGCCTTGTATATGTGTATATATATCGATCGATAGTGGCTCTCGGCTGTTACCCTGAACTTCGGCGCCGGCTAGGCTCGCTTACGCTCCGGCTGCTGACGGCTCAAGGAAATGCTGATTTCAAACTTAACAAAACGCATCTTGACTTGAATCTACATGTATAATGCGATTTCGTGGTGTTACAAGGCATCGATTGTGTTTTCGTGATCTCGTTAGCCTTGTATATGTGTATATTGATCGATAGTTTTGAGCTCTCGGCTGTTACCCTGAACTCTCGGTTTGGCTGTTACCCTGAAGTCCCGCTCGGCTGTTACCCTGAAGTCTCGCCTCGGCTACCGCTTACGCTCTCGGCTGCTACAGGCTTAAGGAAATGCTGATTTCAAACTTAACAAAAAGCATCTTGACTTGAATCTACATGTATAGAAGCGATTTCGTGGGTGTACAAGGCATTGATTGTGTTTTCGTGATCTCGTAAGCCTTGTATATGTGTATATATATCGATCGATAGTGGCTCTCGGCTGTTACCCTGAACTTCAGGCGCCGGCTACGGCTCGCTTACGCTGCCGGCTGCTACAGGCTCAAGGAAATGCTGATTTCAAACTTAACAAAAAGCATCTTGACATGAATCTACATGTATATATGCAATTTCATGAGTGTACAAGGCATTGATTGTGTTTTCGTGATCTCGTAAGCCTTGTATATGTGTATATATATCGATCGATAGTGGCTCTCGACTGTTACCCTGAACTTCAGGCGCCGGCTGCTACAGCCAAGGAAATGCTGATTTCAAACTTAACAAAAGCATCTTGACTTGAATCTACATGTATATATGCGATTTCGTGGATGTACAAGGTATCGATTGTGTTTTCGTGATCCGTAAGCCTTGTACATGTGTATATATATCGATCGATAGTGGCTCTGGGCTGTTACCATGAAGTCTCGACTGTTACCCTGAACTCTCGGCCGTTATCCTGAACTTCAGGCGCCGGCTACGGCTCGCTACGCTGCCGGCTGCTACAGGCTCAGGAAATGCTGATTTCAAACTAACAAAAGCATCTTGACTTGAATCTACATGTATAGAAGCGATTTCGTGAGTTGTACAAGGATTGATTGTTGTTTTCGTGATCTCGTAAGCCTTGTATATGTGTATATATATCGATCCATAGTGGCTCTCGGCTGTTACCCTGAAGTCTCGACTGTTACCCTGAAGTCCCGGCTCGGCGTTACCCTGAACTCTCGGTTCGGCTGTTACCCTGAACTTCAGGCGCCGGCTACGGCTCGCTTACGCTGCCGGCTGCTACAGGCTCAAGGAAATGCTGATTTCAAACTTAACAAAAAGCATCTTGACTTGAATCTACATGTATAGAAGCGATTTCGTGGGTGTACAAGGCATTGATTGTGTTTTCGTGATCTCGTAAGCCTTGTATATGTGTATATATATCGATCGATAGTGGCTCTCGACTGTTACCCTGAAGTCCCGGCTCGGCTGTTACCCTGAACTCTCGGTTCGGCTGTTACCCTGAACTTCAGGCGCCGGCTGCTACAGGCTCAAGGAAATGCTGATTTCAAACTTAACAAAAAAGCATCTTGACTTGAATCAACATGTATATATGCAATTTCATGGGTGTACAAGGCATCGATTGTGTTTTCGTGATCTCGTAAGCCTTGTATATGTGTATATATATCGATCGATAGTGGCTCTCGACTGTTACCCTGAAGTCCCGGCTCGGCTGTTACCCTGAACTCTCGGTTC